>JBAWJQ010003052.1:0-137326 GCA_037783105.1 Bactrocera zonata | reverse complement strand
ATTACACCTAACGAAAATGCAAACAAAAAAATTTTTTTTTTTTTGAAAATTTTAACTACCCCTTACCCCCTAAGAAAAAAAATCAGCTAAAAAGCCAGCTAATATCTGCTATAACAACTCCACCAAAAACTATTCATATAAAAGCAGTTGTTTTATAAAATATAAATATTAAGGAAAAAATATTAAACAACTTTACATCTAAATACTCACAAAGAACGAAAAATTTAAAGCATGTATAATTTAGAGGAACAATCCAAAAATTTGATTCCAAACAAACAGACCGTATAAAGCTTCCAGAAACCTGGACTAGTTGACTGGATTCTAGAAGAGCTTATAACTTTTTATAATACACAATTTTTTCGATCTTTATAGAAGTGTTCCAATTATTTTTCGAAAATGTTAAATGTTCGGTGTGATGCATTTTTCACAACAGCAGAATAAGTTCAAATTTACAAATTTAAATACAAATTTGTGAATATTAAATTTGCCAAAATATTTTAACTTTTAATACAATGTTTAATTATATTACATAATTAATAATATTTTCATTTTTCTTTTCAGGTAAGAGATTAACCAAATTGCGGTGTATCGCGTAAGTCAATATGCAATAATATATCAATTCTGAAATATTTGAGCATAAATAAGGTTTAAACAAACAAAAAAAATGTCAAGTTTGAGGTTAAAACAGAAAGAAATTAGCTCTTAACAGTATTTTGTATTCAAAAGTGAAGCCGTGTCAGTAATATTAATTTGGAAAGCTTTTTAAAAGCCTTAGCGTATATGAAAGTCTAATTTGGAACTACTTATGTCTCGGATTTAACCTCAAAGGTAGAAAATTCAAAAGTGAAAGTGTTAAAGCATAGCATCTAAAGTGGAACCTAACTGAAATCGAAATACATATGTATTTCGATTTTAGGGATTTCAGTTAGGTTCCACTTAAGATGCTATGTTTTAACATTTTCAGTTTTGAATTTTCTAGCTTTGAGGTTCAATCCGAGTTTTTAGTATGTTTAGAGGATTTTTTTTTCTGAGAAAAAAACTCTGCTCAAAATATTTAATCAATTTTATTGCATTTGATTAGAATATCTAAAAAACTCCAATATTTACTAAGCACAATAGGCGTTTAATTAGTTTCATTAATTTTAATCAAATCTAAGCAGACATGCTGGCTTCAATTAGAAAATCATTAATTCCAAATTAATATCTCGTTAACAACAAAAACCGCATAAATCGATATTTTTCATTTACACACAAGTACATGCGCAGGCATAATTACTAAATATAATTTTGTCACTAGTATTATTCGTAATGTGCTTTGTTATAATTTAAATAAATTGAATTAATTTATTTTCTATTGTCCGCTTAAAATTTTTTTTATGTTGCACATTTTCCACAAAACAAAAAAATGCTTATCGCACCGGCACCAGAATTTTAATTACCAGCAACTGAGCAGATAAAAGCGCACACACACGCATGCAAATTACTGAATTGAAGTAAAAATTGCAAATAATTGTTGCAATTGTTGGATAATTACACAATTGCAAACAAATGTAGCAGCAGCGGCGGCGCGTAGCGATGCGGGTATGGGGGACGGTAGAGACCATAATAGCTGAAACGAGTAATGCATTTTAACAGATAACGAACGTACAAATTAAACAATAGTTGCATGCACATACAACAACATTTGTGTAGGTGTGTTGTTGCTGCTCGGCATGATGCTGGTTGCAAACGTTTTGGCTCAGATGTAACAGTTTCTGTGCGTAAATTATTTTTTTTTATCAATTACATTGTTATTGCTATTGTAACCATTGTGCTGACCACGCACTGTCGTTGACAACAATTGTTAAAGATAACACATGCAGGCAAATTGTTTTTTACAACGGCAATAGCTGACAATATGTGTTTGCTGCAAGCCACAGCGGGTGCTTCTAATGCTTGTTTGCAATTGTTTATTAGGTGGGTTCTAAATTTTTCGAAATTTTTTTACAGAATAAACATTTTTCGAAAATTGAGTACTTAGTGCCACCTAGCGGTTAATTTTTGTTTAAGTTACAAAACATATATTGCAGAGGTTCCCCTATCCTCGTGTTGTCCGTATCTGGGTTTATGTATTTCACGTAACGTCAGCAACCTGTACTTGTGCGGTTGCGAAAAATTGTTGGCCCTGAGTGGAACGTAAAATATCTATTGAATTGCTAGCTTTTAGCACGGTTTATATCGCCGCAATGATAGGTATCCTAAATGAACACTATCCCATTGGTCCTCGCAGTGAGGTTAGACTTTTTATCCTGCACTGCCCACCTTTCGCCAGACTAAGCTTGAAGCATCTCGATTGTCATACTTTCAGTGCACCCGGCGAATTCACTGCAATTGATATTAAATTAACTACCTCAATAAATCTGTCTGGGCGTTTTGTTGATATGTGACGGTCATTTTTATTCATACCTCGAAGTTCAGCGAATCACAATGAACATCTCTAGCAGTCCAAGTGCGATTATTCCTGGCATTGCGAAAAATCAACTTATTTACTTAATATAAGGTAAGAAAAAGTGAAGATTATAGTTGGGTGATTTGAATGCCCAGTGTTTCAACATTGAGCACAACAAATTGTGGCATTCACTAACCTTTTTTTTTGAAAAGAAAAAGGAAAGAAGCGTCAGAGAATTTCTAAAGTAAATATATAATTGTCTTAGGATATCTTGTCAAATAAAAAAAAAATACACACAAGGACTTAATCTCTATCGGTCAGTATGTTTACACCTGCCATATATCGGCGGTTGCAGCAAATAACAAATGAATAGCGTTTTGGGGAGAAAAAGACGTCTGCCAAGCTTTAGATCGATATCGCAAAAACTCCAAACATTTTTTTCAACCTAAGATTGATCGACAGATTACGAGTTGTTTGGTCTGCATACCACAATAGGCTTCAGTTCAAGGAAATTATTACTAAATAAAGCACTAAGGGTTAAACTTTTTTTTTAATAGCTTCAAAACTGTCCTACATTATTGTATGCATTTGAGGTGAACTAATGTTTTCTTTTTTTATTAAATAATAAATAGAAAAGCATGTACACTGTAGTCCGGTTCTTAATTATTCAATATAAATTATATCACCACAACATTACTTCTTAAAAAACGGCGAAGAGTTCATATTTTTCTAAAAGCTTTACCTACATTTCTGCAGATTTTTTCTAAACTAATTAATAATTTATATGAATAAAAAATATTGAAGCTTTGTTCATGATTTTTAAATTCTTAATTTATTATTCAAAATTTATGTCGCCCCCCTCAAAGTAATTTGGTCAAAATACAATTGTGCCAACGTGTTTTCCAATTCTCGTAACAGTTTTTAAAATCAATTTCCGTAATAGTCTTCAACGCGCGTAGCGATACATTTTTAATGTCTTCATTCACTCAAACCGGTTTGCACGGAGCGTTCGTTTGAGTTTACTGACTAGCCAGAAGTCACACGCAGCTAAATCAGTCGAATACGGTAGTTGCTTTACGATATTGGTTGACACTTTAATAAGAAAGAATCGAAGAATCAACGCAATATGCCACGGTGTCGATTGGAAGGAATTTGTAGTGTACCACACCTCGAAAATCGAAGAAAATTGGCAACATAGCTTTCTTTTTTGGCCCACTTTGAGGTGTTTTTTTGGCTTCGGCTCACCTTTGCCACGATATTCAGTCGATTGATCGTCTGCTTCCGGGTCGGTAGTATAGATCTAAGACTCATCGCCAGTAATAATACATTTGATGACAGCCTGGTAGTCCAAAAGCATTGTTTCAGAGACCTTAAATCGACGCTGGTTTTGGAAAAAGTTAGCGATTTTGGAACCAATCGTGCTTTCACTTTTCTTAGACCCAAATAATATTTTAAAATGGCCTTCATTGATCCTTCCGTTATTCAAATGATACCAGTAGGATCTCTGATTGTTATTCGTCGATTCTTAAGCACCAATTCCTTTATTTTTTTGACGTTGTGATCTTCAGTTCATGTTGATTGTCGTCCTTACAGTAATTTTTCAGCTATTTTGCAAAGATGTTGTGCTGATACAATAGAGCTTACAATGTGAATATGCCCATCTCTTTTCGTGAATAATATTATTTTCCATTCGTGATTTTAATATATAATTTTGGGTAATTTTTTAGGTACTATTTTGGTTAGTTTCTTATACCCTAACAGAGTTTTAAACAAAAATCGCCTAAACTCTATTTTATCTATAATATTTTTCTTGCTGTTTACGCACCTCAATACACTCACGCAGCAGCCATTCAGCGCCCACAATAGCGTTGTGCTTTGGAATTTAATCAACTTAACAAAACCGGGCACAAATTAACGCACAATACGGTCGCCTCCACCATGCAGACATAAAATTACTCCCATCACTTAACCACTTTTGCACTCTTCAATTAAATTGCTTTCGAAAGCTCTGTCATGCGTTCCTGCCGCAGCACAATGCAAACCCCTTGCCACCACATATACGCCATCACATATATTATACATACATATATCTCAATAGGCATTGTACTAACAACTTAAATAAATACGAGTGTGTAGAACAAATGAGCTGGTGCTGGTGCTGGGCTTTTCGAAAAATTTCAATTCAATTTTAATTTGAATTGTTACACTTTATTTGCACTTGCAGGCAGTGCGTAGCATCTGCTATTATGATGCACTGCCGGTCTATGTATATGGTTTGCTGGTTTGCTGTGTGCTAGCTTCCATGTTCACACACACACTCTCTCTCTCTCTCTATGCTTGTGTGCGTTATTTAGTGAAAACACAATGAACTAATATTTGTATATTTGCCTGAGTGCACTTTTCTCATTCATTTATGCACTTCTGTGAGTGTTTGGCATTTCGGTCTACTATGCCTGCACAAGCAACAACAATATTATTAAAATGACAATAGAAATTTTCCTGCTGAATACCCATGTCGGTTGGGCAGCATTTGCTTTATTTAATTTTTCGCTTCGTTCTGGGCAACTAGGAAATGTTTTAGATAGTCCAATCATTTCTAAAAAAAAAAACAATAAAATAAAATTCAAAACATACATATATATCTTTTTAAATTTTAAGAAACCTGAGAAATAATGCAGTATTGGAAGTTAATACAGAAATTTCTTATCGAAAGAAAAATTACGAAAATAATTAATTTGGAAACGAATTTTTGTTAAGTGATAATGTCAACTTGCAAGACAAACAAAATATTTTGTAAATTTTTTTTAAATTAATTTTTTTTTTAAATAAATTTAAATTAATTTTTTTTTTTAATAAATTTAAATTAATTTTTTTTTTAATAAATTTAAATTATTAGACACCTCTTACTCGGTTATAGCCGAGTTAGCAACAATTCGAAATACAAAGTGTAGCCAGGTCTTTCTCCACCTGATCTGTTTAATAAAGGGTTCCACTTCAAAGCTGGAGCGTTATCATCCATTGGGACTACATAAGCTAGCCAGCGCATCCGCTGTCTTTTAATTCGTTGAACTATGTCAATGCCGTCGTATATCTCGTAAAGCTCTTTGGTCCATTGAATGCGATAAATTTTCTGCAAAGCTTTCACCTGAACACTCTTAAGTCTGACTCATCAGATGATGTCATTGTTTAAACATCCGCACACTATAGCGGGACATGAATTATTAGGATGTTGTAGAGTTTGGTCTTTGTTCGTCAAGAGAGGACTTTACTTTTCAATTGCCTACTCAGTCCAAAGTAACACCTGTTGGTATGAGTGGTTCTGCGTTGGATTTTAAAGTTGATTTTGTTGTTAGTGTTGATGCTAGTTCCATGATAGATGAAATATAAGATTGTACCTTCTCTGTTTAGCTCTCCAGCTCGTGTTAGCTTCTCCAGCACTAGATCGAAGAAGTCACACGGTAGGAATTTTCCTTGTCCGAAACCTCACTTGATATCGAACGGCTCGGAGAGGGCCATCCATCAGCCACTAGATCATCTCTTTAGGTCCTACAAGAGTATGCTCCGGTCTTGAAACTTTTTGTTAGTCGCCGCATCTTTTCGTATAATTTTCGAGCAGTAGTACTGGCTGCCAGATACTCAAGCTCTTCATACTCACCTTCGCCCCACCAAGATAGTGGTCCGATTCGTCGTCAGGTTCTCGGAGCGTACGCACTTCTAAGATACTGGCTCCATCTATCACAACATTATCAACCTGGTTTCGAACTTTTCGATCCGGAGAGAGCCAGGTAGCTTAATGTATTTTCTTGTGCTGGAATCTGGTACTACAGATAACCATATTTCGAGTCCCAGCGAAGTCGATCAGCCGCAACCCAGTTGGAGAGATTTGGAGGCTATTTCCTGACAGTTGTACAAAAGATGCCTTCTTTGCCCACTCTGGCCTTAGAATCGCCAAGCACAATTTTTACATCGTGGCGGGGGCAGTAGTCATAAGCGAAAAAGGCATCTTTAGTCATATCCATCGTGCTTCTCTTCCGTCGGGACGTGGTCGCAAATCAGTGTTAAATTGAAAATTTTTGGTCTGATTGTGGCTAGACCGTAGTGAATGCCAGGACTCCACGACAGAGTGTTTCTCCCACTATCACCTTCTGCACCGAATTTGCGCTCCTTTATATGGCTGTAGAAAATGTCAAAAGTACTTACACCTCACCGTTCTTGTCCCGTCCATCACATTTTTTGGAAGGCGGTGAAGTCAGCCTTTACTTTTACGAGGACATCAACCAGTTGGGCAACGGAACCTTCCCAAGTTAGAGACCACACATTCTCTCTGCATGCCCCTAAACCATAATCCTTAATGCGTTTGTTGTGGTCATCGGTAAAAGTGAGGTCTTTCATGCGAGGCTTTTGTTTTTTTTTTTTTTGTCATTGGGATAGGTTTCTACCACAACCTAGCTAGGCGAGTTGTATAAAGTTTTATTCACATTTATACCGCGAGCCGCCTGTTTCAAGACCGATGGACCTCCAAAAGCAGATGCCTGGCGGTGAGAAAGATTTTACTGCTCAAAAATCCAAAAACCAAACAAATGTATTCTTACCATAAATCAATACGGATAATGATCGAAGGACTGCACTGAAGCTTTGATTTTTTTTTAATTTTGCAGAAGTGGTAAATACTCAAAAAAAAAATTCCCGTTTCTTTTTAACAAAAATTAGCAAATAAGTTTTTATAAGAGTAAAAAACCTTGTTTGACAAATATTTATAATTTTATATTTATAATTTTTTTAAATTTTTAAGAGTTGTAAATCCTTAAAAAATGTCACTAACCAAACTCTGAAATAAAAATACATCAATATATCGGTTTCCATTAAAATCCATTCATGCCGTATTATGCTCCCTTCGTATTTCACTAACATAAAAATTACGTATTTCATATGCAAAAGAAGCATAGACATCCTGAACAATACTTAAAATTCACCGCACCCAGACGTCACAACCACATTTGGCATTCAGACGATTGCATTTCCTCTAGCGCCTGTGTGTATGCTTATATGACAAAGCGTTGAAGTGTGCCCGACATCTAACACTACTACATATTTGTTACCAATCCACATATCTATTTATTTGCTTGTTAATATTTATCCTTGTATGCAGAAGTACTTGGAACGCACTCACACATGCACTTTTATTTACTTAAAAGCGTGCAGCAAGCCATAGGGACCACTGGTTCCATACTTGCAACATATTTTACATTTTAGCATTGCATATACATATGTATATTACTCACATGACAATTTGTGTGTGTGTGTGTGTAAGTGCTCGCAGAAGGCACCTCATGGCCTAGTTTACTAATAGTGCGACAAGGGAGTCGTCTTTAGAAAATTAAGTAAACCTGCTGAGAATTTGGTAGTTAATGAAAGTTGAGTAGTTTTGCAATCAAATTTACTGCTTGTATGCTGCAGAATTTCTCTTTGACTTTAATAGGGGTTGCTTGTTGATTGCAAAAGGTATTTTACATACTTTAATCATAAAAATTAGTGATGAAAATTACTGATGCTTTGTGTGAAGGTCATCTTGTTATTGTTTAATTGATAAATTTTTATTTGATTTGTTGGCCGCTTGAAACTAAAACTTTCACATATCCTACAGCAAATGAACTCCAGATGTATTGGGGAAGCTTAATGAAATATTTTTTTTGAAGTTAAATGTTTTCTTTTTATTTTGGTTTTCATTTAAGCCCAATCTATTAGATTGTCGTCTGCTGACTGTGATGGCCAAACTGAAGTAACGGAATGATTTGCTTGTTGCCATTGAGTGTAAAAACTGCTTTTATGCTTGGGATCATTGCTCTCTCAACCGTGGGCAATCTTAAAGCATTTCAGCTGACTTCAGCAAACCCTTTTCATACAATTTCATTATTCTAATTGCGTTCAGGTTTTCTGTGAAACAAGTCAAAAATCCAAATCTATGAGCTGATAAGCATCCATAAACATTCTCCTTTTTGGGAGTCATTCAAAGGAGTGCGAAGCTTTGAATGAATGTTTGTCTTTTTCTTAGTCAAAGACGTCTCAAGGGGTTGAACAATAAAGAAGTTGGCTTATCTGTAAATATTTCATTGATCCAATCACGAATGATGTTTTCCAACGTCAAAAGTAACTTTTTTGGCAACCTGTCGCTACAGAGTATAATAGCTTTGTTCACCTAATGGTTGTTTGTAGCACCTAAAACTAATCGAGTTAGATATGGAGTTATATATATAAATGATCAGGATGACGAGACGAATTCAATTCCGAGTGAATATATGTCTGTCCGTCCGCCCGTCCGTGTAAGCGATAATTCGGGTAATAATTGAAATATCTTGATGAAAATTGTTATACATGTTTCTTGACACCCAAGGAGGGTTTGTATAGCAAGTGAGCGGAATCGGATCATTACCACGCTCTCAAAATACCATTAATCGAAAAGCTGCTTTTTAGTACAACAAATTTCCTTTGGGAGACGTACCTATAGTTAAACAAATTTGTATATAGTGGGCATGGCCGGCAATCAAATAAGCTTAATATACATGTCTCCAAAATTATTTGAGCTATAGTAAAGAAATTCTCTGAAGGCAAATCTTTCTGAGTAACGATTTGCTTAAAAACTACTAAAAGGAATCGGTGCCAACACCTTATAGGTGAAACTCCATATTTCCGTGCCTGCCCGACAAAATACGAAAGGTACGTACTTACATTAACGTGCGAAATAATACCACGCTTACTCACGCAATTTTTAAAAATTTTTTGAAAAAAATTGAAAAAAAAATTTAAACAAAAAAAAATTAAAAAAAAAAATGTGAAAAAGCTTAATTTTTTTTAATTTAATTAATTTTTACTCTTCGAAAAATATAACTTTGTAATTTTGTTTTCGGTTACACTCAAACTTAGCACTTATTAGCTTTTTTCACGTTAAAAAAAAAAAATTAAAAATTGAAAAAAAAAAAAATTAAAAGCAAATGTTAAAATTTTTAAAATTATATTTATTCATTTTTACACTTCGAAAAATATAACTTTGTAATAGTTTTTTAAAAAAAGTTTTATTTTCGTAAAAAAAAGTATTTTTTTTTTTGTTTTAATTTAATTATTTTTTACTTATAGTTTGCTATTTTACTAACAGTTTTTGTGTGATATTTTTTGTTTAAATTTCTTATAATTTTTTTTTACATATCACAAATTAGGGCACCTTTTATTTATTATTATTTTTTATGATTACATTATATTCATTTTTAAATCATTATTATCCTTCAGTTGTTTAATTTTTGTCGCGATTGATTATTGTATGAACTTTTGGCTGTTTTGTTTTTTAACATTTTGGTTCAAAATCGCCTATTTCAAATAATTTCGTTTAAAAATACTTTTTTGTTTCTAAACCCTTAATTTTTACTTGCCAGACCTAACCTTTGAAATCGTTACTTTCAAAATCACTGAATAATCTCTTGAAATCCTACGCATGTTATATTATTACATTGCATTAGGTCCAAAACACCGGCGAAATTCCTTCAACAACTTACAACTTTAAACACACACACAGAAGCAAACGTATGTAAGCCACGCCAAAACGATACGAAAAGCGCAGCAAAGCTTTCTCAGTAACTGACCTAACTCTGCTACTTCGCGTGCTTTTTTTCTTCCCACACAAATTGTATATTTCTTTAAATTATGCATAAGATGCAAATTCTGTCAAGCAAAAAGAAAAACTTTGACATTTACTTAGGCAACTAGTTGTAGGGAAGTTGACACAGCAGACTTTGCATTCTTCAGAATTTCGAAAGCTTTTTCTGTGTGACGTTCTTAAATGGGGTCGCCTGAAGCGGGGCTGCTGCAGTGAACTACTTTGACAATTACAACTTTCGAAATTCCTCATGCGCAGACGCAAGCCTGGCTAGCGGTTGGTGGTGAGCGCCACTGAGCACATATTTGGTGCGCTGAGCAAACGTGTGAGGTAGGTTGGAGACGCTCTCTGTTTTGTTTTGCTTCAACGACGCTGGCAGTTTTGCGCGCTTTTCTGTGCGGGACAACTGTCAAAAGCTGCTGCGACTTTGTTTTTATTTTTTATTGTTGTTTATTTTCGGTATTTTGTTTTGATTCCACGAAATGCAAGTAAAGTAAAAAATGAAGAAAAATAAATAAAAATTTGTAGAAGTCTTTTTTGGGGCTCTTATATTCGCCAGTATAAACATTATGCGCTTGTGCGCCCATAATTGATATTTATTTGTGTCAGCAAGTATTTGAGTCATAAAAATACAAACCGACACTTATTAGCGCATCAACGCCGCTACTCAAATATCCAGTCGCTGTTGCTCACCGCCGATATTCATGCCTAATCAAATTCAATTGAAGCCATTCTTCGCGGTCATATGTGCTTCGCGTGCCCTCTTTTTGTAGCGCTTTTAATAATATTTATTTATTTTTTTATTGTATTTTATTTTATAATTTTTTTATGTTTTCTTTTTTTTTTTGTTTTTATTATTTCTTAATATTTTGCTTGTTCTATTCCCACTCTGGCGCACATATCTCCAACTTGGCGGCACTTTTGCTTTGCAATTTATTGTCGCCTCTTCGCCAGCTCGTTCCATTTTCCGTTGCAATGCACGCGCAGCCACATTTTGTGTTTGTCATTTCCAGTTCCGTTTGTCTCAGCGCACATTGGCTCAAACTTAGTCCACATGCCACAATGTTCCATGCGCTTCGCTCACTCTTGTTGCTCGCCGTAAATTACAGTTTTCAGTTTTATTTTGACCGCAAAGTCTAACGGGCGGCTTTACTGTGTGGTGCTAAACAAATATTATTATTATTTTTTACCAAACCCTTTTTTAACCAAAATAAAAGTAATATCCTTGCTGTGGCAAGCAAAAAATGTAGTAGTGAATTTTTGCCAAATATCAAAAAGCGTCGCCATTTTTCGTAATATTTTTGTTGCATATAAAAAAAGTGTTTTCGTTTGTGGCATCCTGTTCATAGTATGCTGTACATTTTCAAGGATAACGCAGCGCAGCGCTGCGTTGAGATGCAAATAATTAGTGTGAATAACGGTATTCATCGTTGAGGTAAAGCGTCAAAACAGCACTTAATGAGTGCATTGCTGTGTGTTTTGTGGGCGAAAGGATATGCAATTTCTAATTTATAGACGCAGCGTGAACAAACAGGGTTCATGTATTCATACATTAAATCAAATAGGTTGAAAAAATACGCTAATGTGGTATAAATAATATATATTTTAGTTCTAAAACAAATATTATTAATATTTTTAATGTATTTTCACAGTCTCTGTTGGTGAGCAATGTTTTCAAACCTCAAAAACATCCTTTTTCTCTGTCTACGCTTTTCAAATTATTTGTTACTTTAGAACTTTATGAATTCAGCCATTAATTCATAGTGTAATAAGCGATTTCCGATTGCCCTTTATAGGTTGGTATTCCTTCTTATTGAACGTATCGGCTTGTTTCCATGCTTTTGCTAATTAGTCAGGCTCTGTAAGGATGACAAAATGTAAAAGAATTTTCCATATGAACCATATTTTCAGACATGATTCAGATTCAGATATGATTCTAACACATAGTTTTGGTCAATACTTAGCACTTAGTAGCCGTAAAAAGTTCCTATATACTTAGCTGTCAAAATGATCGGCGAGTTTACCAAACCTAACTGAGATCTTCAGGATATTCTGTTATGAAGTTCTTATGATAGATTGGTGCTATTTCGTCACAATATTTATATTTTGTGAGTGATAAGGAAGAACAACTGTTTCAAAGTTGAGTGATATTCATACCAAACCACATGTAAAATCTCTAAAATGTGTATATTGGAGCTTTTTTTTTTACAAGACCCCAAGTTCAAATGGTAACAAACAGCGTAAAGAAAGTTTAATCTATGGTATCGAATAGAGGTATATCTCTAATAACACTTTCAAGTACATAGAAAATTTGATGTAAAGGATGTTCCCTACTTTTTTTTTAAAGAAAAAACACATTAACTTCAAATTTAATGGATACTATTTATTTACGTTCGAAAGAACATTCTTTGGCATTTAGTTTTTGAAGATCCTCTCTTTCAAATGTGTACCGCGGCTATGTCCCAGATGGACCGCGCGTTGAGTCCAAGTTTCGATGACTGGTTCGAGTATATCGACTGGTAACTGGTGAATGACACGCGTGACGGTTTTCTCCAAACCCCGAAACGAAGCGGGATTGTCCACTAAAACTTAAACTTTACATGTCACCACAGGAAAAAGTCTCAGGGCGTGATATCACATGATCTTGGTGACCATTCGACCGGCTCAAAATGTGAATTTTTCTGGTTCTCTCAATAAATCCTTGGATTGATGCGTTGTGTGGTAAGTGGTGCCGTCTTGTTTAAACCAAACGTCGCCAAGATCGCGAGCTTCAATTTCAGGTATCAAATAGTCAGTTATCATGGCGCGATAACAGTCGCCATTGACGGTTATGTCCTTACCGACATCATTTTTTAAGAAATGTGGACCGATGATTCCACCAGCGCTCAAACCACACCAAACCGGTGTTTTTCCTGGATGAAAATGGTAGCTTAAGAATCTCTTTAGGGTGCTCTCAGTCTCAAATGCGGCAATTTTGCTTGTTTGCATTCCCATTGAGCCAGAAATTCGGCTCGAAAACGTTGGATAATCTTAGAACTTTTTAAGAGCCCATAAAGCGAAGCGATGTCGGCTTTAGTTCTTGCTCGGCGTAAAATGCGCCAAGTCGTTCCATATGTCAGTCCGAATTTCTCCAAACAGTGCCGAATCGACTCTACACGGTATTCATATACACTCTCAGCTGAGGCTGCTTTATTTTTTCTACAACGTGCTGGACGTGGTCTTTTCAGTCAAATATTACCCAATAATGAACGCTGGGTCTCAAGATGAGTGATGGTGTTGCGAATAATCCGCCCAGTGGGCCGATTATGTTGACCATAAGTTGAACGAAGCTCGCGAAACACATTCTTTACAGATGTATTTTTTTTTACTACATATTGACCCTTTAACCTAAACTAAAACTCGCTTGATCAATATACTTACATCCCCTTCTTCTTTATTCGTTGATTTTATTACTCTTTGCTCTCCACTATGCGCATAGCTTTAGGTTTTCCCCATTGCACAACCTCTGAATAAGTTTGAGAAAACGTGCACTCACGCATGCGGAGCCTTGGTCTTACCTATATCACTATCCTCCATGTGACCACGTGCAAATGAAATTTATTTTCCATGCCATTTTTCGACTATTTGACATATGTATGTATAATTGTGTTTCGTTATGTGTTCGTGTCAGTATATTTACGCGCCTCAACTGTTGCGCAGCGTTCGGTTTTCATCGTTATGTAGGCTTACCACTACAAACGCAACAACACCAAAAATAAATGTAAACACTGAATGCCCGAATTGGTGCTTCCGAAACAGGAAAGCATTGTCTCCAACTAACCGTAAACGAAAAAATAACGCGTAAATAGAGCAGATACCCTGTAGGAAATTCATTTGAATGTGAAATATTTGATGAGTTTATGAGTTTTTGGTAAAAAGTTTTCGATTAATGATTTTTAAAGTATTACCTGGGTTTAAAATATTAATAATAAAAAGAAAAAAAAATATATTTTTTAATTAAAAAACTAATAAAAATAATTTAATAAAATGTAATAAAAATAATAAAAATATAAATAAAAATAATAAAAATATAAATAAAAATAATAAAAATATATTTTTTTATTATTTATTTTTTTGTTATTTTTTTGTTATTTTTATTATTTTTATAATTTTTTTTTTTGAATTATTTTTTTTTTATTTAAAAATTATATATTTTTCTTTGTAAATAATAAAAAAAACGAAAAAAATAATTACTTTTTTTTTTAAGTTCATGTAACCCTTTAAGCAGGAAATGAGTTTTAAGTAGGGCAGGAGAACAAAGAGTGCGTCAGAGCTTTCTCCACGATTCAAATAGTTTGGTTACCCGAGATTACAAACAATATTTTTCATTTACCCACAATCATATAGGCTTTTATTTTATATTTGCATTACAGTTCGCCTTGTTTACCTTTCCACAGAGCTTTGTGTGTAATTATACCTTGCATATATGTGTGTATTTACAGTTATGAGTACTCTGCGCATCATCGGCGCGTTAACACGACGTCATTCCCATCTCGTCGTCGGTAAAACTCGCCGTAAAAGTTCAAGTTGGTTTTCATAGCGAACGGCCTTGAGGTGTCAGAATATTAAAAGTACACACACACACATACATGCAAACAAACACTTGTGTTGTAAAAATTGCTTGCAACTACGAGTTTGTTCTCCTTCGCACATTTATTTTGTCGGCATTTTTTCAGCATCACCTGAAATACCGAGAGCTTGGCAGTAGCCTCAACAGCGCCACTTGGTCACTTCTCATGCAGCATCCGACTGCCGGCAATTGTCATCATCATCACCATCAACATCAACAACAACATCATAACAATCATCTTCACCATCATATCATCGTCCGCAGGCCTCCTTTCGACTCTTGCACCTCACTACCTGGTCTCTCACTATCTGCAACCACTTGCACAAATGTTTACACACACACACATGCTCATCGCGCAGTCATGATTGCTGATGGAAATGTTTTCTTTGCTCGTGACCGTCTACTACCGTTACTGGCTTGCCGTTTCGTCTGTTTGTTTGTTTGTTTGTTTTGATTTTTATTTCATAAGTGTTGGTGATGAATGTTGCTGGTTGGTTTGCGGTCGCTTGGCTTCCCGGCTTCTTAACCCACATGCCCCATACTCGTATATGTATGCTCGCCTGCTCCTCAGCTGCTGCTTTTGCTACACAGTGGTGAATGTAATGAGATTTGCAGCGCCAACCGTCAGCGTGTGGCAACGTGCAGTCATTGCTGCTTGACTCTGGTAGTGAAGGTGTATTTCAACCGGATATTCCCACTGTGGCCGATGCTGGTAGACCTGCTCATAATCTACATATGTTATTTCATATGTAGTGAACAGTATGTATGTATAGGCGTGTGAGTATGTGTGCTAGTGCTTACAAATCGATTAGCAATCTCAGTAGAGATTAGCGTGTGAGTAATGGAAATATCAGCGGAAATCAAATAGGTATTAGTATGAGTTAGCAGGAAATTTTCCAAATTTTTCAATGTCCTTCTACATCTACATACATACATGTTTTTTCTATTTAACTACGAAATGAATTAATGTTTTATCTGACTTCGAAATGAATTAATGTTTGTTAGTATATCCTTCAATTGTAAAGATAAAGTTCAAATTCAGTTTTAGTGCAATTTTTTCTGTTAAATTATGTAAAAAAGAAATTAAGGGCAGAGTAATATCCAATTCACTCATAATTGAGACTCATGAATTAATTTCGTTAATGATGGGATATATATTTTTTGTAGATAAATCTTAACTCTAATCTTCTCTACAGCCCTTTAGATCATCAGTACCGCTTTGTTCGAAAACTTGTTGCCTTTTTGAAAGCAATTTTATATGGCCCGTAGCTCTAGTGGCTACAAACTAAAACAGATTTTCATAAGCTTCTTTTGAGGCGAATTTTTCACAATCAAAATCATTCGTCCGTACTATAAGATGGATAGAATTTTCTACGGCTTCAGAAAGGAGTACATATAGAAGTGATGTGTGATCGTGATCTTGATGAGCCATCTAACCTAACCTAACTATAAGATGGATACAGTAGAACCTCCTGACTAAGCAATCGAAGCTTCTAGCGAGTAATTATCGATATTTGTATACTGGCGTTATCCTATTGACAGGCAATTCCTCTACTTTAGACCAAAACTGTCCGCTTCTGAACGATTGCTTCTTTCAGACTGTCCAATTGTTCACAGTACCTGTCCGAGTTAAAAGTTTGGACATAGTTGAGCAGCTCGTAGTGGATGATTCTCTGCCAATCTCACCAAAGTCATGAAAAAACATATCTAGTCATCAAACCTGGATTAGCCACTCTTTCCTTCAGCTCATGGCAATCAAACACCACCCTTTTCACTTGACGTTGGGGCTAGTAGCCCACTTTTAATCACCGTTAACCATTCGCTTCAGAAATGAGTCGTATTACGATTCTGCAACCCGTAAACAATAATAGATTTCTATTCACTAGACCTTATGTAAAGACTACACATTTATTTACCAAGCCGTTTGTTTCAAGACCGACATTCGCACGCAACCGCACCTCTGGTGAACAGATGCTGCAAATAGATTTCACCGAACCCTTAAACCTAATATGTCGGAGAGACTTTCCTGATGCTTCCTATCTTTAAGCCGAGACCCCAGGCTCCAGGCATCTTACACAAAGGTTATTAACGTTTCCATGGTACGCGACGAGGACGTAAGAGTAGGATTTGGGATACCCATACGACTGTAATCACTTACCCATAAGCATGACTATACTCCATTATACCCATCAGCCTTGAAATTCAAAGCATACTTTGGACTGAGTAGGTGATTGAGAAGTATAACCCTCTCTCGACGAACAAAGACCAAATTCTCTACAAGTTCCTCATAATTTCTGTACTGCATGGACAATGATATTATCTGATAAGTCGGCCTGAGGCGTGTTCGAGAGAAAAAAAGAAGAATAGGAGAACTTATGATCACAGTGCTTGACTAACATTTTTTTTTTGCTTTATTTTTAATCAACTCTAATTCTAATTATTTTACTGCAAGTTTGTTATAATATATACTGTACTATACCATAAATTTTTACTAAAACTAATTTGTAATAATAATATTACGATAAAAATATTCACAAAGCTCTACTTGGGTAAAATAGCAATTATGCGCTTAAATGTAGGCAACATTTTATGTCAATGCTTATTGTAATTGTTATTTACAGACCGAACATCAAACATTGCCTACATTTAGGGTGCAATAAACCCTTAATATACATAAATATTCGATTTATGTGAATAAATTCGTCGGTGCATAGTTCGGGTAACTCGTACAAATTACTTATTACTTATTTTGATACTCCAATGAACCATTTTCATATTATGTTTCTAACTTTTTGAAGATTCGTGTTAGTAGCACCTAAAATTATAATAAAATGTCAAATGACACCTCGAATCTTGATTAACTAACTTTGGTTGATAAGCACAATTGATTTGCCTAGCTGCTATGTATGTTCAACAATAATAACCTTGTACTCATAGATATATACATAGATACTTATCATATGATGATTGAGATTTGCGTCAATACCATTTTTTTTTACCTGACATTGATTGAAGTATACTTTCATGCGCAAATAATACACTCCCTTCAGGGTTACGTGTTCTTATCCACTTATTAGCCAAGAAACTATGCTCGTTGTGGCATGCCACAAACCAAAAGTTGCATTGAAGAGCTTGCTCCATGCAGCAGCCTGTGGCAACTTGATTCTACAATATCGCAAGCATCTCCTGTCTTCGAATGTTTGGTCGTTTGGTAGTTGCTGGGCTACCTCTAGTCAGTGGCAGGTCATCACTTTGCTGAAGTTTATTGGCAGCAGCAGCAGCAAGGAACACTCTTTCAGCGTATTACATTTCTAAGAAGGCGTTTGTGCTGCTGAGTGTGGTGTAGTCATGGTATTATCTCAACTTCAGTTCGTTTTTCATGTACGTGGCAGCAGCTGCCTGCTTTGAGTTCAATATAAATAAGAAATCGCCAAGCAATCTGAAGTAGGTGGAGCAGCGGTACTTATATTCATATATGTATACATATATGAAGCAGTTTGAGTGGATTTGAAGTTGTCCGTTAGCTCATATCCTTATCGGCTTCACTTTGTGTCTACCTTATATTATACATATTGCTGATAGTTGGGATTTACTTGTCCAGCAGCTGTGGCATCCTGTTTTATGGCTAAGACGCGCGTCAGCAAATAAAATGTTCGTCCACAACAGTCACGCTGCGTTAACTGCTGACACAGCTGATTCCTGTACGCCCAAGTGCTGTTCCAGCTTTTGTCAGTGGCAAGATTCTTGTTTGACTTAGTCATTTGTGGCGCTCTGCGCGCACACTTATGACTTGCGTCCGCCGTGACAATCACAAAAATTGCATTCTTCATAAGTGCTTCACTTTTTCCACTTGACTTTTGCCCTTATAACTGCTGCGTAAGTCTACCATAATTTATATTATTTGTTTCTGTGGCAAGTAGTTGCCACTTAGTGCCTCAAATCAGAAAGTAGTTTCGAGAGCAATTTCTTATTATGATTTTCTTTACTACAACTTCTTATTAAATACAACTTTAAGCCGTGTAAAACTTTGCATGTCAGTTGTGGAAATAGGTAAGTAGGGCAGTGTGTAGCGCCGGCAAGCTCCGCCAAGATTTACTTACGCACATTTTTTACCTTGACTTGCATAGCTTTCGGCGTTGACTATATTTGTTGTTGCAGCTTTGTTGCTATTCTTAAAACACGTAAACTTGTTAGCGAAGAGTGGAGGCCTTTGTTGTGTTTGTCGTCAGTTTCTTCGCTTATAATACCGCAAGCACTAGAATCAGTGTTGCCAGATTTCAGACTTTGCATTCCCAAAAATTTATTCAAACAAAAATGTTATTACTCTTTGCATTTTTTCCTTTCTTCTTAATATATGACATTGGTTTCATTCATTTGCTTGGCTCTTGTCTGTAATTCTCAGTTGGTTTATAAAATAAATTTTATAAATGACATTTTCTTATAGAAAGCTAGAAACAGACGAACACTTAAATTGACAACATTTAACAAACAAAAACTGGAATTAAATTGACATTAGACGAAGGGTTTTTGCTCGTTCACAATATTTAGGGCTTGATTAATAGTCACGACGTATTTTGGATCTCCAGCTCTGAGAGTATTCGAAGCAGTACCACCGGGATAAGCAGAGGAAAAGGAGAGGAGAGGAGAGGAAAAGATCATGTGGAGAAGGGACCTGGACCTACACCTGGAATCTGCAATTGGCGCCAAATATAGCGTTGGGTCGAACATTTTTTGGTTATAGATGCTGTCAGTTAAGCTTACCTACTTGAGAGTTGGAACTTAATGGCATCTTTATTCTTAATCTCGTAACACCCATTCGTCCTTTCACTGTATTTTTCTCTACGCTGCTTTTGTGGATCCTGGTTTGACTCTTTATTCCCACACGCTGCAGATCTTCCTCGTTTATTGTTTTTCTAAACTTCCCTACAAATATTTACGGTTATATACCCTGTAGTAATTTTCGGAATTTCTCTTCAGTTTTGTTTTTATCTACCCCGCTTTTCCTCCTATTTGCGTTGCCCACACTTTCTTGCCTAGTTTATGCTTGCTCTGTGTGTCTTTAGCCTTTGTTTTGTTAATATGTGCAGCTTAGAAACTTTCCAGCCTACGTCATGAAAGTTTTTGTCTTGGCAAATTTTGTGCAAGCATAATTTTGTTTTGCTTTGTTGCGCTCTGCTTCCGTGTTCTTTTGCCTTTTCAGCGAGCGAGCGATTCAGGTCGCCAAAGCAAAGCGCGGAAGTGTCAAGTACCAGCTGCTCACGTGAAGTGCTATTTATGAAGGCGAAGAAGAGAATTAGCGAATATTTTTTTTTTGCGTTTGCAGCAAAGGGTTGCACTTTTCAACAGCACGCTGCTTTGTTTATAGACTAATTAAGTTAAATATCAGGCAGGAAGTTGCATGCAATTATTGTTGTGTGAGTCATTTATAGAATAGTTGTAAGCGGGAACTTGCTGGTTGTGTGTAAGTAATTGCTAAGTTTTAATATTCTTTTCGACATGCTTAGATTTATGTGAAAAACAAAGAAAGCTCTAAAATCTGCTCTGAGCTTAAGGGGTTTCCTCGGGTGAAAATAGCTTTATTTCAAAATTTTTTCTCATATAAAAATGAAATATTTTATTCGAATTTTTTATTGTTACAAACATACACTATTGACCAAGAAATTCTAAAATTAAATAAAAAAAATTTAAACTCGGCCATTCTCGGTGCCTCCTTACAGGATCATCTAAAATGAAAAAAGAAAAGGATTTCAGAAAAACCCTTAATTGAGAACTTAGACGAAGGAAAAAAAAAACTGAAATTGGATTTTTGGAAGACACTTTTTTAAAAATAGAAAATTTAATTTAAAATAGAACATTTTTTTCAAATAGTTGTAATCGAAAAAAATTCCATCGTCCAAAACTCGATTTTTTTAAACCCGTAAGCTCATGTAACCCCTTACACAACCCCTTACACAAAGGTGTATTCACATGCGAATCAGAAAGAAATGAGTCTTTTGGTAATTTTTTTTTAAGAAGCATTTTATTTTTATAAATAAATAAAAATAATGCCTATTTACAAAATTTTATATGTTATAGTAATCCTCGATTTTTTTTTTTAATTTTGGATTCCTTTTTTCTCCTAGAGGATCGTCTGAAAACTGAAAAAAATTTATTAAATTTTAATACATTTTTTTAATTAAAATTTTTTAAATTTATTAAAAGACTAAAAATTTAGTTTCGGGAAGAATGGCGCTTTATACGAAAAAATCGTTTTTTTTTGCAAGAATTTTACTCTTCAGAGTAGATTTTGATTTCGTCTCACAACGATTTGAGCCCATGCTTCCTTGACCACTAACCAAACTGTGTTCTACTTGATGCATTTGCTGTTGCTACAAATCGTTTAACATTTTCCCATAAATCTTCGATTGAATTCAGGTGCAAGACCTGCGCTGGCCAGGATATTACCTCGATCCTTTCTGTTGCAAACCACTCCTAAGCTATTTTGGCCGTATGTTTTGGTTTGTTATCATGTTCTAACGTCCTTTTTATAGAAATTTCCCAGCTGGAAAATAATATATCATCAGTCCACAGATTTAGTTACCCTGTTTAGTTTATAATAATATAATATATACCACCACTTGCTAGAACCTCTTCCTCCAAAACAAAGAAATTTTGCTTTCTTCGCTTCACACCAAGTTCCACCTTTTTGTTTGCACAAAAAATAGAAAAAGCGTCTTAGAAAAGGCAGTGGAGGCAAATGTAACGGGATTTTTTCGTTTTTATAATTTGAAATGTCTATTCTCCCAAAATAATCAAACTTGTTGCCTTAATAAGCCAAAATCTGTTATTATTTCAATGAATGCAACTGTATATGAACAAAAATTAATATTACAACTCCTTTATATGGACAATACATACTTTCAAATCAAAAGCTTATAATGAAAATATGCTCTGATAATGAGTATTATAAATTTTGTTTGGCAAAATCAACTCGTTACGTAACAGCCTGAATGTAGGCAATGATTTTTTGTTGCCTACATCTAGGATATTCCTTGAATTCCATTGCAAAATATGATGGAATATAGGAATTTGGATTATAGGAATTTTTAGCACGAATTTCTAAAAAAAAAGTTAAAATTTTTTTTTTTAAAGTTTGTTTGTTATGAAAATACTTATATTTGCAACTAAAATACTCACAGCCGTCAAAAAAATTAATAATCATTAAAACTGCTTGCATAAAAATTACAATATAAAAATAATTGTTTCCCATAACTTCATGATGGAAATTTTCCTCCACAGAGTTTCAATAAAAAAAAATTTAGTTATTCGTATTTTTTTTAATATTTTTTTAAATTTTTTTAACTTTTCGAACTCGTGAAATAACATGCGTTAGCAGCAAATAATTTTCGCACAAAAACGCTCCTCCATTAATCATCGTTAGTACCGCTAAATATTAACTCAATATCGAAAGGTTTTAACGCGGCGGGTTAAGCGCCTTTGCGCCTTACTTTTTTAGCAGTAAAATTTTTTTCAAACCCATTTATATTTACATTTAAGGTGAAATGTGTTTGCACGCAATCGAAAAACATTTTGTATGCACACAAAATGCGGCAAATAAATTTTTCGCGCATAACTGCACTGATATGGTGTTGCATGCGACCGCTTTTTGCCACAGTTTTCGTGGCTTTTTCGCCACCTTAACTATCCGCAGTTCGCGTTTTCGCGATTTTCTTCTTTTTTCGCCGCTGCTCGGTTTGCTGCTATGTAAATATATGCCGAGTACAGTTATACGTATATATGTAATTGCTTATCCTTTCACGCTCATATTGCTATACGCAGTTATTTGAGCTGCCTGCCGGATGTTACGGTTGTTTTCCTTCCTGCCTGTTATTTCCGCTGAGCCGTTGTCTGCTGGCGCTTGGGCGGCACGGAATTGCTTGGGGCAACACGACTCGCTGCGTTCAATGTGTGAAATTTTTTCAAATATACTTGACGTTTTATTTACCTCTAAGGGTTTTTTATTTTGGTACAATATTTTTTTTTTTTGTTTTTGCTTGAACCAGCCTGTAACAGTAAATTCATTGCATTTATTTGTGCAGTATCCTTTTGCGCGAAGCTGTTATTTTTGTATTTTATGCGCTTTATCAGCAGTTCTTTCTTCTGAATTTAGACGTGGCGCTGTGTTTTTGTACGTTTGCCTTTCTCGAAAATTGATATTAAAATATTTTGCGTGAATTTATCTGCGCCGTGTTTGCCGTAGCAAATCAGATTTATAAACCACTTTTTCTCTTGCTAAAAAGTGATTAAATAACGCCATTTTGCATATCATACTCGCCAGCATATTCGGTAGAGAAGAGCAGAAAAAAGCAAAAAAAAAAAAAAAACCAGGAAATCACATTTTCAATGCAGTTTGACGTTTTTATGCTTGTCATTTGATAAATTGCAGCTAGCAGCAGGCAGCATGCGGCAGGCGGCAGGGTTTTTTGCCCCATCTCATATGCAAAATTATGCAATTTCACTGAAACATGCCCGTGTTTTTGCATACATAAAAGCGCAATTGCCTGCCCGCACACACTGCAACGGCACGCGAGTAGGCACATATGTACATATATTTTCATATGTGTATATTTGTACAGCTAACACGCCAACTCATGCATATGGATGTGAACGCTTGAAAAAAGACGGGATCAAGTGGCTTAAAAGCATGTTCATGCAAGCGTACCTTTACCGTAAGTTTGCGTGGGTCTGTGGGTGTACACGCATTAGCTTTAGCTCAATTGTCGCCTATCGATTTGCCTAATATATATAATCCATTTTGTTTGTACTGTACTGTACTATGTAGTGTTGCCCTACAAGGTGAAAGATTAGTTAATTTTTAGTTGTAGAACGCTGCAAAAACTGAAAATTTGTATTATAAAAAGTGGTCCATTTCAAGGTTCTCTACTTAAAAAAAAAAAAAAAGCATAGAAATTTATGCCTGATTAATTTATATTGTATATTACCATTCGAAATAACATTATTTAGCACTTATTTTTTTAAGATTATATCTTCCAAATGTTGGTCGCGGCTACGTCTCAGATGGTTCATTCGTTGAGTCTAATTTAGAGGACTCGTTTTCTAATGGTAATTGACGATTGAGACGCATGATGTTTAGCTCGAAGGCCCGAATTGAGTCGTGATTGTCCGCATAGACTTTAGACTTTACATATCTCCACAGGAAAAAGTCTGACGGTGTGATATCACACGGTCTTGGTAGTCAATCGACCGTCCCAAAACGTGAAATTATCTGCTCACCGAAGTGTTATCTCAATAAACCCACTGACTGATGCGATGTGTGGGAAATGACGCCTCTTGAATCTCCTCAGATTGCTCTTCGTCCCAAATGCGGCAATATTCCTTACTTACTATATACCTCATACAAATAATTATATGTGCATCAACTTTTTGCAAAAAAAGAAAAGATTACAAAATTGCAAAATATTTCTGGGTATGCAGGTTTATTTTTAATATTACATAAGATATAAAAAAACAAAAAATAACAAATTTCAAAAATTTTTTTAAACTAAAAAACAAAATTTAAGTTTATGCTTATAGTAAATATTTATATGTGCATTTTTCTATTTTTGCCTGTAAATCTTATTCACTTGAGTTCAACTAAAAGACATCTCTACTTTAATAGTCAATAGTTTTGCCCTTATTTTTTAAAATTAAATTAAGCCGCTTTGGCATAGAATTAACTAATGACTGTAGAATAGTTATGCCAATATTGGCCCATTCTTGCTCTATGGCTAATTTAAGGTGCCGTACTGTCTCAAACTGCCTTCCGTTTTGGAAAACACGTGCAGAGAGGATCCCCCAGAGATCTTCGATCGGATTTAGGTCCGGACTTAATGCTGGCCATTGTAATACGGGAATTTGCCTGTCATTAAAAAAGCGCTTCGTAACCTGTGCCATGTTAATTGAAGCGTTATCCTGCTGATATGTCCAGTTATCGCCATAAATATTTCCAGCAAATTCTATCAACTCACTGTCCAAAAGATTTACATACATACTAGCATTCATTTGAGTGGATATATAGCATATAGGTGTCTTTCCATTGAAGCAGATTGCAGCCCATACCATCAAGGTACCGCCTCCAAAGCCTCGCTTTAGCAGGAACGTCGTTGCTGACGCGAATCTCTCCAATATTTCTTGCAATGACCTGGGCCGTCCAAATTGAATTTTTTTTCGTCACTAAACACTATATTCTGCTACTCTTCGGCCCAGAATTGGTATTTATTTGCAAACTGCAAACGTGCTATAATATGCCTTTGCAAGAGCTTTGGTTCAGGTACCATGGAGGTGTGTTTGATAAACTTATTTTCATGAATAATTTGAACAATTCTATTCCTTGTTATTTGCAGTCTTAACTTGGTCCGTATTTGACCGCTACTCATCGAATCCGCTACTGCTAGCCGTCGAATCATCCATTTGCACCGATCATCATTGTTGGTTTTCCATCCGCTGCGTCGCACTGTACCATAATTGGTGGGGTTTTTAACAAATTTTGATATACAGTTTCGATGCCGCTTTAGTCTGGATGCAATCTCGTATATTTTGGAACCGCTTTCATGCATTCCTATAATTATTCCTTGTTCCTTGGCTGGCAAACTAGCACCACGAGGCATTTTAGGTTTAAAGTTAAATAAATGTATTAAAATTTCAAATAATTCATTAAGTTAATACACCTACAATAGTTTTGCAAACAAATTTTCACGCAAAAAGATTTATCCGCGACAATATCTGCAAGAAAGATCAGCTAGACTGATTTTGCACATATAAATATTTACTACGCAATACCCAATGCACAAGCACATTCTTAATGTAACGGTACAACGAAAAAGAGCAGAATGAAACAATTTTCGTTGCATGTTAACGGCAACATATCAGCCGTTAATTCTACATTCACCAAAATTCAAAAAATACCAGTGAACAAAAAATATAAAACAAAATCAAAAATGCACATATAATTATTTGTATGAGGTATATCCAAGTAGCCAGAAAAGGGCCTCATCGCTCACGTCGGATCTTCTTGGAACTTTTCAAGAAAAAGGCTATCGAAAAAAGTACCTCTACTTTGATCATCCTTTATTTGTACTTTTTTAATATGCCATTTATGTTTTATAGTATTTTTAGGCCTATTTTTAATATTATGCTGGTGTTAAAATCTTCTTTAGGTTTTGTGCTGAGAGTTGGCAACTTTCTCAAATTAAATAAAAAATTCTTATATAAATTGACCCTTAATTTTAGTTTTTCAAAATTCACAATAAAAAATTTAATTTTTAAAATTTTTTTATTTTTTTCAATTACGTGGCCACGTGGTTTTGAATTTGGTCTAGACTTAATACTACTTTTGTGTAAACTATTTTTAAAAAAATTTATTCTTTAAAAAGTAATTATGGGTTGTTGGTAGCCTCAAAATCGCTTTTTACTACTGTGCTCACGTTAAAATGGTTTTTAGGTTATTTGATATAAGTGGCAACTTTCTTAAATTAAAATGCGCAATTAATATATTAACATTTCGCTTTTATTCTCTCAATAATATTATTTTGGGATTTTATTAGGATTTTAAAACAATTTTTTAATACGTGGCAACTCTGTTTTAAAATTTATCTGGTTTTTTTCTATAATAATATTTTGGGATTTTATTAGAATTTTAAAATAATTTTTTAATATGTGGCAACTCTATCAAAAATTATACTTTTCTAAAATGTCTATAAAAATTACTTTTTAAAAATTAATAACTTTGTTTTTTGTTAGTCTAATTTCGTTTAGGAAATTTTTAAAATAAACTGATTTTTTTTTATTGTTGTTGGTAACCGTAAAAAGCGCTTGTCACCATTGTGTCACGTTAAAATGTTTTTTTACGTTATTTGTTATAAGTGGCAGCTTTGTAAAATTAAAATGCTCACTAATATAATATTTAAAAGTTGAATTTATTCCTTCAATTATTATATTTTGAGATTTTATTAGAATTTTCCAATCATTTTTTAATACGTGGCAACTCAAATTTAATGCTAAACACAACCATAATAAATTTTGAAAATTTAAATTTTTTAAACGTGGCAACTTTGTTCTAAAATTTATCTACACCTAAACCATTTTTACATACATTTGTACTTGCTGTTGTAATTTGCTTTTTATTACTGGGTAATTTTCCATTTTGTTCATTTCCGAGAGCTACTTGGCAACCCTGTTAAAAATTATGCTTGCTATAAATATCTTTCTAAAAATCATATAATATATAGTAAAAATTATTTATTTTATATTAGTCTTCTTATTATTATGTTTGAAAATTTTGTTCCAAGCTCAACATTTTTATTACTGTTGGTAACCCTAAAGAAAGACTGCATCTGCAAATTTTGAATTAAAAATAGTTAGATACTGTAACTGTATGCTTATTTTTAGATTAAAACTTATTTTTGAAAATGATTTTTAATAACTTGAAAATTTTTAGGAGTTATAGTTGTTGGCAACTCTAGCATTACAAATCCCTAAGTCCATCTTTCTAATTATTGTTATACAATTGAACTTCTATAACTCGAAGTTCCCCATAAATCGAACTCTTGAATTTGCAATAGAAGTCCAATTTCATTCATACAAATTTCCTTCCATAACTCGAAGTCTCTCTAACTCGAAGTTTTTTTGTGGATTATGGTGATTCGAGTAAGCGAAGTTCAACTGTATATTAAATTATATTCTTCAAGTGCCTGTCACATACTGTTGAAAAGAAAAAGCTTGTAGTGCGCCTGAAAATTCGTTTTCACATAAGCCACTAAAGAATAATTGATTGTTTTTAGACCACAATAAGAGCTCATTATCAAGCGAGAGCTTAAGGAGATTATGTTAAGCCCAACAGCGTGGTAGAAATAGTTACTAATTGTCAGAGTTTCGTAGCCAGTGCGTCCATTGTAGTCTTGTGACACTATTTTTAATTGTAACATCAAAATAATAACTTAAAATATCAAATTCTTCAGTACACTTTTGTTAACGCTGATTAATAACTCAAAGTGTAGTGCATTTGTTGTTCAGTAGTTTTACTGGCTCTTAAGAAATATCTCTTACTTCACTGTATATGTATGTGTACTAATACTAAAGAGTATAGCATAATCAATCAGTTCAAGGTCGTTTGTGAGTAATTAGTTATCTTTCTCATCCTGTCCTACCTTTTTTATTGCGTTTCAAAATTTAATTGCAAAGACTTACCTAGCATTAAGTAAGCAAGAAGCTCATGTCTTTCAATTGCTCTATGACGCCATAAATCATCAGCATAGCTGCATTCAAGTCAAAAAGCAAACAGAGAAACGGAAGGTGTAAAAGTATGCAATTTGAATTGCTTTCGTAGTTTTGTGTACCGACCTCGTAGGAAGAAAATTGGCACAAAGCATAAATTGCAACATCTCTTTAATATCACTTGCTTTTTTCAAGGGTTGTTTTGTTTCTGCTTTGACAATATTTGTGCAGCAAGTGCTCTTTGCACGCACATCCTGTCGCAATTGGTCGTTACGCATAGATATATGAACCTATATATATATTTATGTGCGTATTTCGCTTTGCTTTGGCCAACTTGAGTGCCCAGTGTCTTGCTTGTCAGAGCCGCTTGCCTCTGCAATTACTTGCTCGCATTTAGTATTTAAATTTATCCGCGTTATGCCTGTGCCATTCTGTTGCAAGTAACATGCACGCACCTAAGTGCTCGTAATTGCCTTGTACCATTGGGAAAAATGTCGTGACTCGTACCTGCTTACACGGTTCAAAATATTCAAGCCTGCACGGCTATAAAAATTGTAAATGTAAATGTAAAAAATTAACACATAACTAGTAATTAATTTTATTATACAAAAATCGAGGCAAATAACTATGTGGCTGGTGTGAGAAATAGAGCTCTTGAAACTATTCACATTCCTTTAACTGAACTGTTTGCTTCTTTCGTATTAACATCTGATCGAGGTTTCCTACCTTTTTAAAGAAAAAACTTAGAAAATGCAAACTTAATGTGGAATTTTTATAATATTTCGAAGGAACATTCTTTGGCATTTATTTTTTGACAATTATCTTATTCTATTGTTGGTCGCGGCTACATCTAAGACGGTTCATGCGTTGGGTCCAACTTTTGATGACTCGTTCGAGCATTTTGACTGGTAGCTGGCGAATGAGGCGCGTGAAGTTTTGTTCCAATTCCTGAATCGCAGCGGGATTGTCCGCGTAGACTTAAGACTTTACATATCCCCACAGGAAAAGTTAATATGGTGTGTTATCACGCGATATTGGTGGCCTATCAACCGGCCCAAAACTTGAAATTATCTCCTCACCGAAGTGTGCTTTCAATAAATCAAATGATTGATGCGATGTGTGGGAAGTGCCGCCGTCTTGGTGAAACAAAATGTCGCCGAAATCACGATATCATGGCGTGATAAAGGTCACAATTAACGGTTACGTTATCATCGGCATCGATTTTGAAGAAATATGGACCGATAATTTCACCGGCCCACAATCACACCAAACTCTGTTTTTTTCTGAATGAAATGACATGAAAACTCTTAGAGTCTCTTCAGGTTGTTTCTTTACATACTCATTGAGCCAGAAATTTGCCTCAACGCTGAACAAAATTTGGCGCAAAAACGTCGGATCTTCTTGGAACTTTTCAAGGGCCCCTAGACTGATACGATGTCGCTTGAGAAGATCGAGCGGGATCAGTTCTTGCACAAGCTGTGTTTGTACGCTTTCAATGTAAGATCTCGACATAAAATGTGCCAAGTCGTTCCATACGTCAGACCGAGTTGGTGTGAGCGACGCCGAATCGACTCTCTACGGTGCGATTAGGTTGACTATACTCGTACTAATAAGTTGAAATACATTATTTACAGAACATGAATTTTCGTATTAAAGTTGAACGATTTATAAACCTTGTTCAGGCGTAAGTCTTCGTACAGCAATACTAAACAAAAATAACATGACAGTTTGACACGACTCACGCGTGATCTGTTAAAAAAAAATGCTATTGAATAATGGACCTTCACTTGGATGACCTGTTATAATACTCAAAGGGTACGTTAGATATCCTATATATAAAATATTTTTACCAATGATCACGGTGACGAGCTAAGTCGGTTTAGTGCTGTCCGCCTTTAGTTTCTGAGAGATTTGTCATACGTCCTTTTCTCCCCAAGAAGCAACTCTAATTTCCGCTCGAAATTCAATCCTTGTATGGGAAATTTTGTATTTAACCCGATATCTTCACAAAATTTGGCATAGGTAGTGGTTTAGATTGGAATACTATAACATATAATCGCCATACAAACTGACCGATCACAATCCAGTTCTATAAGGTATGAGGATGTGTGAAGGGTATATGCAACCGAAGTTAATGTTTTTTTCGTATTTCTCAATCAAAACAAATATAGCAATAGAATGTACAATCGAAACATGAGCAGCTTTCAAAGCTGAAATCGCTGTATCACGACGTTTAAAGCTTCAATATCGACGCTTCCCAAAAGTTAATAGCTATATGTCCAACAGTGATACAAATTTTTGGTCTTTAGATAAAAGCTAGTAATTCTAGAGATAGAAAATAATAATGTAATGTCTCAAAAGTGAACTTCTTTGTTAAAATACCTAAAATAAATAGCAATTATATACCACAGCGCCATCTATCGTAAGCTTAAGGCAAAATTAATCAAAAATTAATTATTCGACAAAAAGCTGTACAAGGTTATAGGATGGAAATATTTCTAAAAAAATTTTTGATAGGAACTGTAAACTATTTCCTGCCAAATTCTAAAACGAAAAATATTTGCTTTAGTGGCGAATTCGTATTCTGTTGAGTAGTTGTAATACCGAAATTCAGCACAACTTCAAAGAAAGATTTTTGATAATAGAAACCTATAATTGTCTGGTCTTTGTTGTCGGCAATTAAACGCAGACAAGAGAGCTACAACGTGAGCATCTCTCTATAAATACATTTTTAACCATTTTTATGATAGCGCCATCTAGCGAGAATAGTTTTTTAAACTAAAACAATAAGTTACACAATTTATAAGTAACTTAGCTTTCAAGAGCCATGCCTATATAATTCTTAATATAAGCAATCTCATATAAAAAATTCGTTATAACACCTTGCTAATCTCCCAACCTCAAAACCTTAAATTTCTTTTCAAATTTTAAATATTTTCTTCCTCCACACGTAAAATTTAACTTTCCTTTATCAAACATCGGTTCATTTCAAACAAGTTTTCAGGTGAAAAATCTGCTGCAGATATCCTTTGACCCTGCGCCTCATCCATTACATTTGCGTAGGTGCTTGCTTGCTTGCCTACTGGCTTTGTGCATTCGAAATACGAGCGTATTCGGTTAATGTCATGCAGTCAGCCGAAATGCAGGCGCACGAAAGTGCAGAAAGGCAAGGCCGTCCAAAGGTATGCAAATAAAAGAAGGCCAGAAAGCAGATAAAAGCAAGCCCAAGCGTGAGCGGAGTAAAATAAAAGATATACTTTCTTAATGTGCATTACCAAGCAAGCGCGCAGCCGAAATACAACAGACACCAACAACCTTTACAAAAGGCAGCTCTGCCATACATCCACACACACAAAGGCAAATATGTGTGCCACGCATACGCAAACAGTAACCACATGCACCGGTATTGCAACAACCGCACACTTTCAACAAAAAGTAGCATACTTTTGTGCGCGCACTTAACAGAATAGCGAAGGATGCACCCAGCTTATAGACCATGCATACATAATAATCGCTGATGCCAAAGCGTGAGAGATTGGTGGGGGCGTGGTGGGTGCGGAGGAGGCGTGTTACTCTTACAAGATCCTTTCTTGTTGTTATTTTGGTGTGTGTGCGTGTTGTTGAGATGGCGTTGCCGCACCGTACTGCCATTGTATTAGTGTGGAGTGCGCATTGCCAAGTGAGATAATAATGAAAAGCCCTTTGAAAACCGCAAATAATGAGCGTTGAATGTTGCCATTCGCGTGTTGGTCGCTGGGTCTGCGCCTTTGTTGCCACCTCTTCACCTCTTTGCTGCCACCTCTTCTCCCATTTGCTTTGTGTTGCGTACCTGCTCGTACTGGATGTTTGTAGTCGCCACTGCTGCTGTCGAATATTTAGGTGTATTCGTGCAATTATATTCGTGTGAACCTGTGTGTTTGCGTCGGCTTGCGTTTTGCCGCATTGTGCGCGCTTGTTTTTCCATTGTACGTGGTCGCGTTGCATGCCACCTGCATTTCTGCTTCTTTTTTTGGGCTATGCAGGTGCTATATTTTTCGGTTGCGCCCATTATAAAGTGTGATGTCTTTTTCATTCTGTGGTTCGCTTATTTTAGCGGTCTTCTAATACGTGTGCTTGTGTGGGTTTATATGGTCGGAAGGGTTTTGTAGTTCCCAATAGGCACAAAATTGATTTGTTTATGAGGAGAACTAGTCCCTTGAGAACTCGTACTATATAATTTTCGATGATTTTTTTTTTTGTAGTAACCTACTGTAGCTGGCTTGAGTTTTTACCTTTCTATGGTAACTGAAGAATCTTCACATACCTTGGTTCTAATTTCAACATAAAAGTAATGATATCTATAGGCTTAGGCCAGTGTAGAACTCTGAGGGCCCTCTCAGAATGTATTTTGTTAGTAACAAATAGGGAGCCAATTTTTCCGCTAGCATTATTAAAAAGTTACGTGGGTTTCGACTGCCGAAAAAATGCCTATTTTCATCAACTTTTTTTTCATATAACAAATGAATAAATTTATTGCAAGTTTTGAGCATAAGAAGGTTTGATCCAAAATCAAAAAATCAAATTTCATCGTTTAGTAGATAAATATAGGTCGTAATAAATCGAAAGGTTTGGAAAAATAAATAATTTTTTTGTTAAGTTGCCAGCAAAAATCTTAATATAATTTTTGCCACAAATTGCCTTAAAAAAATTAGTTGTAATCGAAAAAAAAATTCTTCGATTAATCACAAGGTCATCGGTTTTAGAAAAATTTTGAAAAATTTCACTAAGAACGTTTCACTACCTCCTGAGAAATCGTGACCACCGACAGTGAAAACGATGTTTCGAGAAAAGCACGATCAAAGATTGAAGTAGCCGACTGATCTATCCTGACGGGCCGCACTCCCATCGGCGCTATCTCCAATGTATTTATTACCATTGCTTTTAGACTTTGGAAACATATTCCAGACATATCTCAGAATTTATTCCTTTAAAAAAATATTATCCAATTTTTATACAAGACATCATTATCAGAAGGACCTCTACGATCTACAGCTAAAAGCACGAGCTATTTGCATTTGAAACAAAATAAATAAGTAAGGAAGAGCTAATTAGTCTGTAGCAACTCGTTGCAAGAATATAAAAACGAGTCCTTATATACAGAAGGCTTTGTTAGAAAAGTATGCACGGTTTGAGCCTTGCATAGTTTCTTTTAAGGGTGAAATTGTAAAAAATGGTAAACTATTTGACCGAGGAATAAGTTGATTATAAAAAGTCGTAATAAGAAAAAATATCATAGTCAGTTCTTGGGCAATGGAGCGCATTGGACAGGGAATTCTACCAATTAAATAATGCCCTTAGAACTCTAGTTTTCTTTAAATTTTTTTTTGAAATCGTGATTCCCTTTAGAGATATTTGAAAAATTTTCATCGATTCGTGGAATTTGATTGACTCCATCTCTTTTAATAACCATCCGAACTCAAGAAGGGTATAGAAAAGTGAAAATATGGGTCTAGTTTGCAACTAGTTACAAAGTGTCTAAACCATTTTACGAACCCTGCTCAATTTCTCAACAGAGTAAAATATTTTCCTCTCTTACTGCTCTTGACTCTTGACTTGCATTGCGCCACCGTTCAACATTATTACTATTAAAATTAATATATTATGTTAATTTGCCTACCCTATTCGTCTAATTCCGTTACCATAGTAAAAAGATACAATAAAATATGGCGCTAGGCGCTAAAATATGTGCCTTTTTTGGACACTCTCTAACATCTCATTTAATTTTATTTGCTCTACCGCAGCTCTTTGTGTTATTTTTTAATTTTTATTTTTTCCTTTTTTTTTATTTTGGTTTTCCAAATTTTTGTTTCTTTGCAATTTTTAAGTTTAAGCCTTTTTTTTTTTGCTTTTCTTATTACACTGTCCTCACAATTTTAATCTGTTACTTGCAATTTTACACCTTTATTATTATTATTTATTGTTCTCACTTGCTTTGAGCACGTCATTCTTGTCATTTCATTCTTGTTTTACCATTTGATAATTTTATGCTTTCGTAAATTAAAACCACCGTTATTGTTTAGGCGAAATTATTACGGTGTTCGCACCTTTGTCATTCATATTCGCCATTATTTTATGTAAATTACACTCTTTATCATTATTATCGTAATCATCATTAAATATTGTGCGCATTGAGTATAGTAATTATAGACCATTGTTGCATTTATTTTCTGAATTTGCAAAGCAAATGAAAAATACTTGAGATTTATGTGCTTTTCATGCCGTAAGTAGTTGAAGGATGCTTTAATTAAGGCCTTTTTTTTTATTTTTTAGATTTATTTTAGTTAATGTGGAAGAATTTGGAATTTTATTTATACAGCTAGCCCTAATTTTTCGAGTTTAGTTTAAGAAATGTAATTCATTCTGGAACAGTAAGCCACTACTCTTTTCATTAAACTGCCGAAGAGGCTCAACGTTGTGTTGATTTGTTATATGATTTCATCGATAAAAATCGATCGATAAGTATAATATTATGGTATTTAATAGAAAATTTAAGTGTTATATATTATCCCAAAATCAAATATCCAGTGTTCCTATGCAAAGGACGATTGGGTGTAACCTCGTATCCAGTGTTCCTATGCAAAGTACGCGGTTACACCCAATCGTTCTGTAATTATTATTGCATACGATTCTGATGCCGTGTGCTAGGCTGAGTATAGCCTCTTGTTTAAATTTTGAAACCTCACTTTTGGTGGTCATCTTCATTAGTCTCTGCATTCTCATGGAGGCTCATTACTTTGACTTATAGTATTTGAATATTTTTACGACAGATTTTATTGCTCATTTTTTTGTATTTACATTTTATTCACAAACATCAGAGATTCGCTAACACGCTTTCGAGTATGTCGAGCTCTCTTGAAATTCTTTAACTCTTTTGTTTCAACTGGAAAGTCTTACATTCTTCTAGTTTCAATCAAATAAATTACGCATTCAATATGTATAGCTTTAGTGATCATCTGAACGCCTCATTGTAAAAGGTAGATACACATCTTCTTCTTTATTGGCGTAGGCACAGCTTACGGAGTTAAAGCCGGGTTTACAACAGCGCGCCAGTCGTTCTTCTTTTTCGCTGTTTGGCGCCAATTGGAAATTCCTTGTATAACCCACATACAGCTCAGTAATAATCCATTTGATGTACTAGATGGTAGTTCCGCTTTCCATGACTACGTTCCTTCGCGATGAAATTATTATTATTTTTTTTTTTTGGGTTATTCGTTAGAAAAGTTGTCGCTATCGGATTGTCCTTTGTCAAAGAAACAGGAAAGAATAAAAAAAATAGTGTCGAATAAAAAAAAATCCTTCTAATAAATCCCTAAATACCATTGCAAGTTCATATCATGTGTGAACCCTTAATTGTAGCAAAAAAATTCTTGAAATAATAATTAAATCACAAAGTTGAGTTAATTTAACCAAGTCCATCCGATATCGGATCAATACAACATAAAGCTTGGCGGTGGGTTCTCAATACCATCGTTCACATTTAAAGAATCTGCGTTCAGTGCGTCGTTGTATAGGCATGACGGCTCTTCGACTTTCCCATTCTTGCGGCGGTACTTTTAGAAGTTATCCGTGATCGGCTGGGTTGTATAAAAGTCGACTTCTGCTGCTGGGGGCCTCCAATATTGGTCATTAGGCTGCTAAGTTGGGAGGTGATTTTCGCTGTCTTTCTTGCGGAATGCTGGATTTGTATCCAAAGGTTAGTATGGTGACCAGTCTTACGTCTAGGTTGTTTACAGCTTTTTGTGTCCTGATTCCTATGAATAGGCGAATTATAGCTTCGGGGCAACCAAAGTTACCATTTTTCTTATTTTTACTAATTATTTGGTCTTCGTATATCTAAATTAAATACTTTATAAAAGGTGTTTGTTTATAAGGATTTTTTTAATAATCGGTTCGTAGCGGCTTTTTAAGTAAATGAAATGGATGGTTTACACTACGTTTAAGATAGGCAAACATCAACAAAATAGTTTAGTCCCGTATCGTCGTACACACTTTTCAACTTAAAATTTTGATTTTTTTTTTTATATATTTCTATTTTATAAAATTCTATAGAATTTTGGTTTTTTAAAGGCTCCTAAATGTAGGCTACATTTATTCTCACACAATTCAATAAATCGAAATGCAAAAAAAAAACAAGTAATAAAGTCATTGTTCAATTTCATGCTGCGTAATAAAGTAGAAATTGCAATAACCACCAAATCGCCAAATTTTGGGCATAAAAATTAAAGAATCATAAATCTCAATTTGTGCGGTTGAAACATCATTTGTATTAATAAAAAGTATTATGCGTTTGACCACAAAATAAAAGCGAAAATAATCTACATATATATGTATATATGTATATAAATAAAATTGTACAAAGTGCGGCCAAAATCAATATTGTGATATTTACAAAAACAAAAAAGTCCAAATAACGAAACGAAATTACGAATCAAAAGTAGCGAAACGAAAATCGAGCAACAAAAATCCAACAAAAAAAGCAGTGAATTTAATTCGAATTTAAAGCGCTTAAATAAAAGCGAGCACTCAGTGGAATAAAAAGCAAAAACAAAAAAAAAAAAAAAAAAAAAAAATAAGCAAAAAAGAAGAAATAAGCAAAAACATCCGATCAAGCAATTGCCATGATAAAAAAGTTGCACAGCAAAACGCCAAACATCAATTAATTTTGCTCAACGCCGAAAACGAAAATTCAGATAAAAAAAAAAAACAAAAACAAAAAACCAGCAGCCCAAAATGTGCACGAAAACATCGAAAACGCCGTTGCTCTTAATTGGCGGCGTCTGCTTCGTCATCGTGCTGGTCGGAATTACTGGCGTGACGCTGATCAATAATCTCAATTTGTCCAACATCATCAAACTGAACGAGAAAGTCGCCAGTGACAGCATGAGCTCACACGACGCCGAATTGCGCGATATGAATTACGCCAATAATCATCCGAAAAACATATACAAATTCGATGAATTCTCAGCGCCCTATGCACTGGCTGTGGGCACACACCCACAGTCGCTGCCAGCGGCCGCAGCGCAGTACTCAGTTGTAGCCGCAGCAGCAGCATACCTAACAGGGGATGACGGTGTGCCGCAGCAAAATCCAGCCTCATCAGTTGTTGAGGCCAGTGGTGCGACGCTAATTGGACGACCGACGGCAGCATTAGTGGATGCTGCGGCGAATAGTGGTAATGCGGCGGCAGCAGCGTCGGCGCATGCGATTACGCAGTCCTCGGAACGACAGCAGGCACATGAGAGATTGCAGAGCAGAGATACTGCTGCCGCTAGCAGTAAAGGCAACACTGCAGCAACAAATGAAAATGCGAATGCATCAGCAGCATTGGTCAATAATCCACAGGTAAATACTATGGCACAATCTGATGCGTCAATATTTGTTGCTGATAGTGCCGCACCTCCAGCGCCAAGCAATCGTAGTAGTTTTAGTGTCGCAGCTTCCATAAACTCGAGTGCCTACAGCACTTCACCATCATCGGTAGCATCTCCATCAGCATCAGCATCAGTTACAGCATCATCAGTCAATGTTGACATTGCTGCTAAATTGATGTTGCCACTGATTCTCAATGGCAGCGCAAGGATATCGCCCGGATTTAGTAGTGGCAATAGCGAGCTGAATGCGAATGAAGAGCAAGGATTTGCGTTTAATACACTTTTGAACTTAAAAAGTGATAACAGTACGAAAGATATTTCCGATATGCATCAATCGAAGAATGTGTTTGCTTCGTCAGGGCGTTTAGTGGTGCCCGCAGGCGGACAAGGTGTTGATGAGGAGAGACGTGATTTTGTAGTGAAGGTAATTTTTATATTTATTAGTTACTTACTTCTTGTCATGTGCCATGCTTTTTCGATTGCTATACCCTTCTTACCGTAAAAAATATTGGGAAGTCGAAAAAGTCTTTTCGTATTTTTAATTAAACTTCAACTTATTTTTTTTATATTTATACTAACAATATCGACCACTTTTTGCCATTTTTCCGCTAGAGACATTTGCCATCAGTGTAATTCGAAACTTCGAAATTTTGGCCTGACCGCCATTCTATTTGTATCCATATGCACGAACTGGTACCTTACTTTTTGAGATATCGATCCGTATTTTTTCTCTCATTCAATTCCTTCTCCAAAAGCTTTCAATACTGCTGATATCTCGAACTTTTTTCGACATCAAAAAGTTTCTATAAAAAATATTTAAGTTCTTAAGACAATTCGCCTTCACTTTAAGTTATGATATGACAATACCTGGTATTTGTAAACAAAACGCGCAATATTAAGTTATTCATCAATATTTATTTTGTCGCCTTCAAACTAATCCTTACCAGATGTAATACACTAATGCCAACGATTTTTCCATCCTTTAAACCTTTTTCATAAGCACTTTTTGGAACTCTGCTTCTTCAGCGAACTTTGTTTTATCTCCTCGATCGATTGAAATCGTGTTCCACGGAGTGGTGAACAAGAAAGAATCAAAAATTACTCGGAGCCAAACCTGGTGAATACTGTAGTTTATCGATCGTATTTATTGCGTTTTTGGCTTTAAATTCGGTCGCAATCGGCGGCTCGATGCGAAGGTGCATTATCATCGCGTAAAACCCATGAATTTTTCTTGATCAATTCCGACCGCTTTAAACGGATGCTCTCACGCAAAGGTCTCAATATACCAAAATAGAATTCCTTGTTGACCTTCTGTCCCTCCGGAACAAATTCATGACGCACCAAGTCACGAATATCGAAAAAAACAATGAGCATCACTTAGATTTTTGAGCGGCTTTGGCGTGTTTTTTTTTTTTTTTTTTTTTTTTTTTTTTTTCACGTCGTTGTTTTCCCCCATTTCCGATAATTGTTAACATGTTTGTTAACTCATAAACGCATGTCTCATCGGCAGTTTAATGCTTTCCATGAAGATGGGAACGGAATTCGCACTATCAAACATGTCCAAAGAGACCTGCTTCTGGTAAGCTTTTTGAACAAAAGTTTATTTTATATTTTGAAGAGGTTGAAGGTCGTAGAGGTACGAGGCATGTCTTCAACGATCTCTCGACCGTCTTCGAAATCTTTGTAAAATTCGTATGTTTATGTTTTGGATAAAACTGTATTACAATAAGCATTTTCCAACTTTCGCCAAGATTCCGCACACTAAATTTGGTAAAAAATATTAAATTTAAGACAAATTGTATGTTCGATGCTTTTACCCATTGTAATATTTTTTTTTTAAATATCCTTTATGCGGGGAATTCTATTACAATTTGAAAGTGCGTTTGGTCACAATGTATTCATCGACACATTTAGAGGCATAATTTTTTTAATAGTCAAGATACAAATTTTAAAGAGTCACGATTATTTTGAAAAAATATTTAGAAGCGTCTTCTATGGCTAGGCATCCCCATAGACTCCACTCTGCAATGATTTAGATTTTATTGCTATAAGAAATACGATCTTTGTAGTGGTACTAAGTTCAAATAAAACTTAATAATCCGAGTTAGGCCAAATTTTTTCAAAATTCCGACCGAACTTTTTTTTTGGATATATTTCTTCGGCACTGAAGTTTCTTCATTTTAAGTGTGCATTGCATTTCTTCTCGAATGAAGCGCTATTGTCTGATAAGATTAGTAAAGAGGAGTTGACTCAACCGTCGTCGAGATTACATTTTATCTTTTCAGAATCATTGGTGATCATTTAGGCTCCAGAGAATTTACCAATAAGGTCGACAGTGCAAAGTGATCCTCTTTGATTGCTTCAAAATGTGGATATTACACTTTATCTTTTCAGAATCATTGGTGATCATTTAGGCTCCAGAGAATTTACCAATAAGGTCGACAGTGCAAAGTGATCCTCTTTGATTGCTTCAAAATGTGGATATTACACTTTATTTAATTTATTACTTATATACCGTTTATGCTAGGCGTTATTAAATACTCACGATGCGATGCCTACGGAAAACCAGTTAACAACATTTATGCTATTAATTAATATGTATATTTACTTCTTCGATTACATTTTTTTACAAACTTATTCAAAATGAAATGTTCGGCATCCTAAATGTAGGCAATATTTTTTAAGTTATTTGATCAAGTCAACCAAAACTAACAACTTCAGCACAGTAAGAACACTAATATCGCCTGAAAAATTGTTAAAAAAAAAATTTAAAAAAATTACAACTCGGTCACGTTAATCTAATACTCTACCAATTTTTCCAATAATCTTTTTAATTTTTCGAACTTAAAAAAATAATTTTTTCCCGTGCAAATTTAACGTGATTGACAGCGAATTCACGCGTGATTATTAAGTGAGCTGTATGGGCACTTCTGTCAGTCAATCACTCAAGTGGCGATTTGCGTGTTGGCGGCGTTGTGACATTTGATTGTCATTTTAAATGTCAAAATAAATTTGCTTAATATGTATATATAATATTTTTTTCTAATATGTTTGATGTTAACAGTTTGAGGCCACTTATGCTACATATTCATGCGTGGCAAGTATAAATTGGAAAACGCCTGACCGCAAAAATATAAGCTCTGAAGTCCATTTTATAATTGTTATGCAATGCATTTCGAATGGAACTACTTTACTGCCAAGTGTGGTTTGTTAAATTGTCATTAACAGTCACATAATTGTTTTTGTACAATTAATATTCTTATAGATTTTAGATTTTAACTGAGCTATTTAGATATAAAATATATCTATTGATTAAAAGTAAGGCAACGCATTGTTTGATAATGATCCTAACCCGCTTTTGGGAATGCGATAGTATTTGAAATATCTAACGATTTGAAAAACAAATTCGACATCCTGCTTTTAAGTAGTCGAAAGGTGGCCGATACTTTTATAGCCAAAAATTCGAAAGGATGGTTCTTAGATAATGTCACAAACTGTTGCATAGTTGGAACAACTCACTCTCGATGAATGCTTCAACTTTTTTCCTCATAATATTTCTTCTTTTTAACACGATTTTTTTTTTTAATATAAATAAAGATTCACTTTTGTATTTTGGTATGCTTGTATGTAAAAATACACATACTTTTATATAAACAACTGAGCAAAATAAATATTGGCACGACACTCCCGTGAATACACACATGTATTAATGTCGTTTGGGTTTGGAAAGTGTGCCATATTTTTTTTACCTCTTTTGAAATTATTTTCTGTATTTTTTTTGTTTATTATTTTTTTTGTTTATTATTTTTTTCGTATACATTTGGAATTTATCGCTCGTCGCTCTGCTATTTGTCCCAAGCATTAGTCGATTGCTTTGTCATCGTAAACCCAAAGGCAAATGTGTGTCACCTCGCCTAATGCAAATATTTGCTTAATTGCTTAGAACGCAGCCAGAATGTTAATGAACTACATAAAAAAAAAAAAAACACAAATAAAATACTAGAAGAGCTGTGCGTATACACATGTATAGTATATAAAAAAATATTTTTTTTTTTTTGTTTTGTAGAATATTTTGTTTACTCACTTAATTGAGGCACTGCTGGTGTTAGGTTACTGAGAGTCGAAAAAATGCAAGTTTTCAGGCTGAAAAAGGAATATAAAAATTTTAAATATATTTGAAATGTGTTTTATTTTCAGGTTGAAAAGAAATAAAAAATAGAGATTAGAAAAGTCTTTTATAGGTTTTTTATTGTGACTTTTTCAGTTCAGTAAAAGAGTTTTGTGTTTGCAATCATTCATTTGCTTAGTGAACCTAAGAAGCATGACAAAGTGAGGTGGAATAAAATAGCTGTAATTGAGTTGTGTCTTTCTTCAAGAATGTTCATAAATGTAAGCATATTTAATCCTTAAATAACACGGACTGAATGAGTTTGAACGATAGTGGATAATTAGTTCATCATGGAACGAAGAAAAAAACTGAAAATTGGATTTTCGGCAGACATTTTTACAAAAAAAAAAAAAATCGTTGTGTTTTTCTTTCAAATAGCTCTAATCGAAAAAAAATCCTTCGTCCATCAATAAAAAAATTAAGGACAATATTCTAGAGGTGTTGTAGTACTTAATAAGATAATAAAAAAAAAATCGACTTTGTGAAATCCGTTAACCCAAGTAACCTCTCAAGTCTACTAACACCTTTCCAGAAATTTTGGATTTGGAGATTTCAGGTTATCATATACTTTAGAGAAGTCATGAGGGGTCCAATAGAAACGTTGCAGTGTGGTCAACAGTAGAAATATCTGATTTTGGTACTTAGTTATTTTATTTTCTAATTTTCCTAGAACCATCCGGAATTTTTTTCGATAAGTTGTCAAAGCATTTGGTAAATTTTATAAAAATATTAAAACGATTTGCCATACAAAACCAAGTTTAGATAAATATTATCCGCCATTTAGCTACACTTTAGAAAGTAACAATGCTTCTATTATTATTATAAATAAGAATACCTCAAGCAGTAAAAAAAACTCAGAGTCAGTTCTAAAATTAAATAAATAAATGCTAAATACTATATATGCACCAAATTATTAGTTTAAATATCATACATACTTTTCAATACAAATAAAATCGAAAAATCGTTAAATTCCACTTAACTTTCCTTTTAATGCTTCACAACAATTCACTCTGCAACCCAAATATTTATAATCAATTTCGGCATACTCCCATTTATTTGAAACTTCACTTAATGCCGCGCAGAACTCGCCTCTTTAATTTACTGCACTGCAGTGCGTATACGTAACCATGACGCTCGAGTGCCTGCCATGCGCGCTGAAGCCACACTGCAACAGCAGAAGCAAGGCAAACTCACACACACATACACTTATACATACATACACGCGCGCACAAATGCAATTATGCTCGCACGCCCTGTCTCGCCTTCATTTTCGCAAGCAGAAGACAAGAAAAAGAACACAGTAAAGTGAACCTTAAAGCGACATGAAAGCAAAAGGACCAAGCGAAGTGGCAGGCCATTGGCAACATGTGCCGCCAGCGCCATGCCACATAGGTCAAAGACGAAATGCTGCAGCAGCTGTGAGTCGGTGAGTTACGAGCTGGTGAACGGCCTTGAAATTCCCACCAAAAAAAATAAAAAAAAATCAGGTGGAGACGTGCAAGAGAAGGAATGCGATGCAAAGGAGCTGGTGTATGAATTGAGGCCGAAAACCGCATACAATCAATTTGTTGGACGCGCTAAAGCGGCAAAATGGCAGCTCAAACACCGCCTTTGGCACAAACGTACAAAACACACACACACACAAAAGCATGAAGAACGCATGGAAGAACAGAAAGGCATTAGCCGTCGTCGTTGCCACCGAATTGATGAATCCTGAAGCGAACCGCCAAACCGCAGTGCTAGCGCCCGCAGACAAAGAGGCGCGTCAAGCGAAGGCGGCAAAAAGAAGTGATTTTTGAAAGTGGGTAATCAATAAAACTGAAGTGGCTCGCAAAACGCCCACCAAGACACGCCACAACAACACACACACACACAAGTAGTTATCAATGGAGGAGTGCATGTGTGTTAGTGTTGGCGGCTAATGGCGCATTGTTTCGATTTTTTGCGGAAAGTTTGAAGTAGATAGTCGCTTTATTATTGTTTTTCTATTTGCGTTTCCTTTGGTGGCATGTAAATAGTGCTTGTCTGCGCAGCTGGCAACACGTGTTCTACGCGCCACACACTCCTAATACCTTCGTGTCTATTTACATTTGACTATTTCGTGGGTGTAGACGCACACATGTATGCTTAAGCAAATAAAAGCGCTCACACATTCACACACAAAGGTTCACTGCACCATTTTTACATATGCAACTGTGAGTGTGTATGTGTGTGTGCTTACCTAGTGGCTTATAGCTGCTTGTGCGTTTAATGGCAAATCAATTGATGGCAATATCGATAACCATAAGTCTTTTTGTTTTTGTCCATTGTCCTGCCAAAACTCTTACTGTGCATTCCGCTTTGTTATTATTCGCCTTTGTTTTGTTATTTTCCCACTCAACTTGTTTACCGTAAGGTATATACACTATATAGTGCTTGAAAAGGGAAAATGCTTTGTTTACAACACGCTATCACTGGCAAATTACAATAGTAATTGCTGGTCTTTGGGCGTTTGGCCACAACAGTCACAATAACAACAGCAATATTCAAGCACATATAAGCATAGTGGTCAAGCGTTTGTTGAGTGGGTGTGTAATCGTTTAGGTATTGGAACAAATTGCTTGCAGGTGGTATTGTATTGAGTGGCTATGCAAACATGCTTAACTTTTCTGATTTTCCTTATGACAAAATTTACTTAAGTACTTCATGGATAGAGTTTTTATGTAAACAAAATTAACTCGCGTAATATGAAAGTCTCTCTTAAATATTGGGTAGTCGAAAATGTCTTTTCGTATTTTTCAATAGATGTCGTTGCTGTCGTATATCTCCAGTGCCGCCAATCAATATGACACAATACCATAGAGTGTTGGAAAGGTGAGATTTTAAGCTTCATTCAACCAGAAGTTTCGGGGAAGTTGAAAAAAAGTTACAGCTGTTCAAAAATGAGTGAAAATAATGAAAAAAATCGCTATATTTTGAAATTTTTGTATAAAAAGGGTAAGAATGCCACGCAAGCTACCAATGAAATTTGCTAAGATTACGGAGACGATCAAAATGGTACATACATATTTGTTTATTTATTTATTATTGTAAATATTAAGGGGATATTCTAGTCTAGAAATTTAAAAAAATCTAATTTTTTTTTTATATTTTCAAAGTTTAACTATTCAAGAATATGTGTGCAAGAAGATTCGAATTATTTTCGTATAGGCATTTTTTCGACCCGGCATCCAAACTGGTTCGGCCAGAACGCGAAACTTTAAACGCGTTTTTCTCAAAACTGACTTTTTCGGAACCATACCCACGATTTCTTAGGTTCTACTGGACCGATTTACTTGAAAATTTTATAGAGTTTTCTTTATAGGCTTGTCTATGATTGGAACTAGCCCCATCCCCAAATTTTTATTTTTATTATTTTTAAAAAATTCGAAATAGTCAGAAAAAGTGATCCAAAAAAACTTTTTTTTTTAGGCAGTCGCCATTTTGTGAAAATTTTTTTTTTCCACTTTTCCGTAGATCCGGCCATTGCGACATTATTCTAGATTAATAATCTTTTTGGTTTCAGGTAACCAGGAGGGTTGAAATCTTGGGTATGGTCATGTGGAAATTTTTAGAGACCTTCCACTTCGTCAGCTCATAATTTTTGAAATTTTTTTCCATTTTTTAGTTTTTAATTTTTTTCTCTACTCTTCTAAAATTAACAAATAAGTAATAAAAAAATGGATAATCGAAATATTAATTGCGTTTTTTTACGAGACTTTAAAAATTATCTTAAAGATAAAGATTCTAGACTAGAATACTCCCTTAAAAAAAGAAGTTAAAATTTTATTAGAAATACGAAGAGACTTTTTCGACTACCCAATATTTTATATGTGATGTATAATTTCATATTCCGAACATGTGCTGGAAAGCTACACACTGTTCTCGTGCGTCTTTTGCAATATAATTAATAATTTGAAGTGTAAGCACCAATAATTTTTTCTCACTCAAATATGTCGAATTTTGTCTCGGAGGAAAGTGGTTTTTGCGGCTGGTTCTTTTCACTACTTTAATAATAAGGAAGCCTAAGCTGAAAGTCGTCGTATTTTGGTGGAAGTTTATGGCTCAATGTGACTTTTAACGGCGATTTCGTCTTGCAAACGGTTCAATAACGCTATGTAATAGTCGCTGTTCCTTCCTCTTTGAAGGTAGTCAATAAATATTATTCCATCCGCATTCCAAAATACAGCCGCCAGAACCTTGGAGCGGATGTGTGCAGTTCACTCGGATGACTGTCGATTGGAACTTTGAAGTGGAATGAAGGAGCCATATTTCATCTATTGTTACATATCGGCGCAAAAACCCGAGTTTATTACGCTTGAACATCTACAAACACTGCTCCGAATCATCAACTCGTTGTTGTGGGGAACGAGGACAAGACAAAGTGCTTGGAGGCTACACTCGAAAATTTCTCAACGTCACCGTTGGCAGCTATATATTTGAAAAAGTTAAGACCTTTGTATATTTCAAAACCAGCATAAATCTCACGAACCATCTTAGCCTGAAGATCAAGCGCAGAATAATCCTGTCAACATTTGCCACTATAGGAGAGGTAGGCAATTGAGAAGTAGATCACTCTCTCGTAAAACAACAGCTACTAAAGCCAGGGCGCTGAAGCATCCGATGGAAGTACTAAATGCATAGCTGTCTGCATTTGGGATGTACAACTGGCGAGACTTCGCAAAGGGTAGAGGCATCTGACAAAGTATTGTGTTCTCGGCTCAGACCGAGCCAAAGTTGTAGTGCCAAAGCAGAAGATTCTCGTTCATTCTAAATAATTAGTGTATTCAATGCCTCATAACATTTCAAGCTTTGACTTTTTAAATCTAAATTGCTGATTTCAAAATCAGTGAAGTCATTATTATTAGAGGCTGCAGAGGAAATGCGGTCGACAGTGCTTTTCATCCCGTAGTGTCATGGCTGCAGGGAGCTTGCTTGATATATTCTCATGCTCTAGGAGAGCAAATGCGCCAAAAGTGATTTACACGATTTAAAATTTTCGCTTGGGAGACGAAGAACGTCCTAGGCGAAAAAAATTAATAACTGCAAGCATTATATGAATTAAAGCCAGGATACGTTAAAGGCGATTTTGCATGTCGGAAATGCTGCTTGAACACTAGAAAAAAGTCGTTTCTGCAACAGAAAGTAACTAATGATAAAAAGGAGCTATTACGACTACCTTAAAAATAAAACTCATATTGGTGAACCTAGCCAATCAGAAAAATCAACAGTAAAGCCGAATATACATGACTCTGTAAATTCTTTGTATTAGGTGAGAAGGGCGTGCTGTATTATGAGCTTCTAAACTCAGGTGAAACCATTAATGCGGAACTCTATCGACAACAATTCATAAAATTAGAGATTGCGATTGGCGGAAAACGCGTGGAATTTTCGACTAAATGACATGACATCGTTCAGACCGGTTAAAAACTATTTTAAAAATAGCGGTTAGGAAGTTTTGCTTCACCCACCAATCGTTTAATTCTTGATCTTTCTTATTATATTTGTTTCAGCCGATGCAGAACACTCTCACTGGAATACAGTTCATATCAGAAAATAGTGTATCAAAACTTGGCTTGACAGCCAAGTAATTTTTAAGTGGGCGTCAAAAGTATTATATTCTCCCAATTTGGAAATATGCAGATGAGATAGACACGCGTAAGCCATGCTTTTTTTTCAGAGAAATTTACGACAATTTATGAGTTCATCGTTAGATAAAATTAATAATAGATAAAATTAAAATTTGAAAATTAATTTAATTTATCTTTAGTCGTAGTTTACTTATGCAATAATACTGGAACTGCCAGATGTGGTATTAAATATCTAAAAAAAAAAAAATAAACATTGTATAAAAAATAAAAATATTTAGGGTATCCATAAACAGTCTATATACTATTTAAATATTAAAATAAAATTTTTCCTTTTGAAAATCAAAAGAGACATATTTTATAACATTTTCCATTTCTTCTATTTATTTTCAGGTGAGTCTCTATGCGATTTCTCATTAGCTGTTAGCTGCCGTTGTGTAAGTGCTACAGATCTAAGTTTTATCTTATCAAATTTACGTGAAACTTTGGTAGCTTTTCGTGCTTCTAATGACTCTCCGAAAATTCTAAAGTTAATTTTTACATTTCTTTGGTTAGACAATCACATACGAACTTGAGTATATATATTTAAGTGTTTTAAAGTGCAGGCAACTTAATTTATGTGCACTTGCTAGAGCCACAACCAATTTCCTTAACGGCTAAAGTGTGTGTGGGTGAAAATTTTCAAATAACCATAAACTTGAAAACGTCTTACGTTCTCACGCAGAGGTTTCAAGCAAAATGAGAGTGACAAGCGTATGCGTAACATGCAAATATTTATCGCCAATGTATGTGTGCGTGCTTTCAGGGAAATTTATATATGTGTGCGTATGAGTATAAAATATGGTTAAGTGCATAAATTTTGCTGCATCTGCCACCCACACACCTACATATATAGTGGAAAATATTGCTCTCCCACTCAATTACACTACTCTGCAACGTTTGTCCTTGCCCTGCTCGGCTGCTTACTCATTGCCTTTAGCGTTGTCTTATTATTTGATGGCAGCTGCTATGCTTCTGAGAATCTGTGAAATCTAATGTCTGGCATGTGTAATATTTTGGTAGCATAATGTCAATTTTCCTGTTCCCCAACACACACACACGTATGCACACTTATAGGTGTATAAGCGTAGCTGCTATATTTCTCGCATATGCAAGCAGCTTATTCGCCGTAAATTCTCATCTTGTGCTTCGTGTCTGGTTCGCCTTCAATGCCAATCATGCCGCTCCTCACTTGCTGCTGTCATATATAAACGCCGCTGTTACAGTTATTCTTGATTGTTGAGACATAAGACGTGACAATAATCTGGTTATATTACGCTTTCAATCTAATGACCTTCTGTGTGCTGGTGAGATTTCTATTTATTGTTTTGCTGCTTTCCTTTATTTTCGGAGAATAAAATTAATAAAAAAGTGCTGAGTTGAAAAATATGTGTATGCATAAATAAATAGAATTATAGAGTTTTAACTTTGTATGAATAGCAGACAAAGCTTTCTAAAGGTTTGGCAAATTGCTATACAAAAAAAATTTCAAAATTGGCAGAAAGTTTATTCCGAAAACTCGCAATTTCGGTAAGTTTATGCTTTCACTGTATAAGCTCAATGAGAAGCACCTGCGTCAAAAATAACCCTCAGAGTACAGATTAGTACTAAAAGGATGAAAATTTGTTTAGCTTGAATACAAATAAGAGAAAGTATGAGGCAATTTTTGAAATTAATTAATTAGGTAATAAAAACTGATTTTATTCATCACCTCCATTATTTTATATTGAAAGTAAATGTTTGTAAATTAGCGATTGAGAATCTAACACAGCAACAACAACATTGATAATAATTATTTAAAAATCAGTTTCAATTGGATTTTTTAACAAGTGGCAACCCTTCTCTAAAATAATATGTTTTACTTTTACTGAATCTGGTTAGTTAGTATAATCTTATGTTAATATTTCACATATTTTAATAATTAACATTAATTGAATAAAAAATTGTTGAAGTGGTAACCTCTTTCAAGTATTTTCTCCATTTTAAGGTTTCATAAACTTATTTTTTTGATAAATTATAACTACATATCAGCATTTTCCAAACAAGTAGCAACCCTTTCCAAAAATAATTTGGATAGAAACTATTATTGAATCATGAATTATTATAAAATTTAATTTATTTTAAATTTGATTTAAAAAAATACAGATGGCAACTCTGTCCCAAGCTAGTTTCCAATATAAACTGCACACACTTTTTGCATACCATTTACAATAAAATTATAAAAGAGTATTTTTGAAGCTCTTATTGAATTATAAATTATTTTAAAATTTCATTTTTTTTAATTTAAATTAAAATAAAAAAGTACAGGTGGCAACCCTACTCAAAAATAACTGTGACAGAAACTCCTATTGAATTATAAATTATTTTAAAATTTCATTTTTATTAATTTAAATTAAAATAAAAAAGTACAGGTGGCAACCCTACTCAAAAATAACTGTGACAGAAACTCTTACTGCATTATAAATTATTTTAAAATTTCGTTTTTTTTTTTAATTTAATTTAATATAAAAAAATTATAAGTGGCAACCCTTCCCAAGATAGTTTTCAATATAAAACTGCACACACTTTTTTCATACCACTTACAATAAAAGTACAGCCAGTATTTGCAAAACAAGTGGCAACTCTTTTAAAAAATAATTGTGGCAGAAGCTCTTATTAAATCCTAAATAATTATTACATTTTATTTATTTTAAAAATTTATTTTTATTAAAAAATATTACAGGTGGCAACTCTTTTCAAGAATATATACAAATTTAAGGCTAGAAAAGTTTTTCATACGAATATTTACAACATATTTAACTACAATTCGTAGTATTTTTCAAATAAGTGGCAACCCTACTCAAAAGTAATTGCTACAGAAACTTATGAATTGAATTATAAATTATATAAAAAAACTCTTTTCAAGAATATTTTTTATATTTTTTTTTTTACCAATTCCGACTGACTCTAATTTTTCCTCGTTATTCCCTTTGATATTGTCAATATTTTTAGTTTTTTCTTTTCGCTATTTTTTTTTTTTAATTTTTGTTAGTATTATTGTTTTTGTTATTTTTTCATGTTTTTTCATGTTTTTTTTATTTCTTTTTATTTTATTTTTTAATTTTTTTTATTTAATTTTTATTTTTTTTTATTTCTTATTTATGCCATCTTATTGCATTTGCAATTTAATTTGTCACTATTATTCTCCTTTTATTTACTACTCAGCCATAAATTTTACTACGACTGTAATAAATTAAAGGAAAATGGTGACAACTGAATCATAAAAATATACTAAATTCACTTCTAAATAACCGATGGCACGCAAGACTGCAAATATAAGTATGAGTAACCTACTGAAGTAAATATTTGCATATTTAGACAATCATTACTACATACTTAGCAAAATACATTTATGTAATATATTTGGTTATAAATTTCACACAATATTTGCTTGAATACGCCTATATGATGTAAAACTATACATAATGTTTGTAAGTTCTCGATCGAGCTATTGATTACCCATTTTCTTGCTTTTTATTTACTTTGTGAAGTTCGAAGGCAGTTAGATTTCTACGAAGTGAAAAAGAAGATGGTAAAGTAAACAATGTTAGGCTGGCATGTATTAAAATTTTCATAAAAATATATAAAAGGTGGATTTATTTTGTACAATATTATTGTATTAGGGTTGGTAAAAGGAACACGAAAGTATTTTGTGTTTGGTGCTCTGAAAACTGGCACTTGACTATAACCGCGAAAGCGTCGTCTGTGCCAATAAAGAAGAAAAATGCTCTGTAAAATAGCTTCTTGGACGCCTATAAGAAAATCTCTCTAAGTATGAGCTCTTAAATATAACTTTTTACCCACCCTACTGTGTATCGATGAATAATATATATTTACATACCTTGTGTATATTTATCAGAGATTTTTATATGCACTTATTTCACCTGCAAATATTTTCCTAATATCTTCCAAACACGTAAATCAATGCAAATAGATTCACAAAAGTCTTACAATCTTCTCACGCGTATACATTCACACATACAATAATACTCTAGCTCAACTGAAATTGCCACCAAACCACAATGAATTGCTTTACGTTTGCTATTTTTCAGCTAACCAAATCACCAAATCACCAATTTATTAAATTTATTGTTTATTTATAGCAATTGGAAAATAAGAAATATTGGTCGAAAATATAAGAAATGATTTACATATACTTCTTTACAAAATAAAATAAAATGATCTCTTGTAATTTAATGTATTTCTATTTGCTCTGCAATTCTGTTAATCATATTCTAATACAACTGCAAATACACAGAATGCGCTATTTCTTGGGTAGGTGTGTATAAGCATTGTGTCAATGTTTTTTCAACATCTCAAGCTGTGTGGCTGATTGGTCAGCCAATGACAATTTTTTCTAAGAGCCATCCATGACATTTTTATTTCTGACAATTCTTCATACTTTTTCGACTTACATCGACTCTTTTGTTTAAAAAAATATGTCTCAATGAAGGTCTAAGCGCAAACTCCTATTCAGGCAATCACTTTTTGATCATGCATAATGGTCACCTAATGAAAAATGGCAAACGCACATGATTCTTTGATAAGAAAAAACATGTTTACTATTAAAAATATATTTGATTGGCCGGCCGTTTCACGAAACTAATTTTAGGCTTTAAAAAGTCGCTGATCAAAATTTGGCTCGAAACGGCGGATTTTCTTCAAACTTTTCAAGAGCCCATAAAGCAAACCGGTGTCACCTGGGAAGGTCGAGCGACCTCAGTTCTTGTACAAGCTGTTTTCTGTACGATTTCAATTTAAGATCTGGGCGGAAAATGCTCCAAGTCGTTCCATTAGTCAGTCCGAGTTGCTGCGAACGGCGCGGAATCGACTCTCTTCTTGGACACTCTCAGCTACGACTGTTTTATTGCGTGCAGGCGTGGTCTATTCGGTCGAATACTATCCAATAATAAATGGTGAGTCTCAAGATGAGTGATAGTGTTGTGAATAGTACTTCGCTCAGGAGACGGACCATACAGTAAGTTGATGGAAGCGCGTGAAGTACATTCTTAACAGAACGTGAACTTTCATAATAAAGTTGAACGCATTTTAAACGTTGTTCAGACGTCCTCCCTTAATGTAATGCCAAACATATCTCTCTGCTTGGATCACTCGTTATTAATGAAAATATTGATTATATTCGGTTATGTTAAGCGGGCGATTATAACGTGGATATCACTTGGATGTCTTAGAACGTCGGTCTCTTGTGGCACATAAATATAATCCCAACGATTATTTTTTTCCAAAAATCCTGCAACTTTGAGTTAACTAAGATACTTCTGGAGCAGAAAATAATCTTGAAAAAGAGTTTTTTTGTCTATGTTTTCAGTTTAAGTTTATACACACACACATATCTTGTTCACTGTCAAAATTTACCTGAAAATAATTTGTCTTGTAAGTCTCGACATTTGTTCTCGTTTATACAACCAATTTTCAGTGTCATCTACACAAAATGTCAGAATGTTTAATGCTTTCGTCAGTTCTATTTGCCAAATTATACCCTTGGCTATGCAGTAAAATAATATAGTCAAACTCTTATTTATATATTTACAACTGTTACAGATTGCATCAGAGATTACATTGTAAATAATTCCATGATTTGTTTTTGTATTTTTAATATGTGCATGACAAAGCTGCTAACACAAATCTCGAAGCTTATTTTATGGCTCACGCAGTTGCATATTCATTACGTTGCTCGAGGCGTTGACAATGCCAACATACAGTCAACACACAGACGACATGCACACAATTGTTAATATTCAACAAAACATAACCGTAAACACATGCATTTCACCACACCGCACTCAATGCAGAGCATGCGTATGTAAAACGCTCGTAAATAAATATTTCTAACATTCAATTGTGCCACAGACTGACAAGCGCTTGTGACTACTTGATTACATGTCACACGTCACTCGTTACAAAGCTTCAAGCTAATTTTGGCAGACAATTGAAAATATGAAATTCTGTCTCTCTTGTCTGTGAATTTACTATTTTTTAGAATATTGGCTTTTTGTTGATTTTAAACTTGAGCTTAGATTTGAATAAAATTTAATTTTAGACGGGTATTTAAGAGGATATATATATTATTCTTAGATCATTGCTGCATGTGAATTTGATATCTCGAGAAATTTGTCTAGTAAAAAGTACCCAGTTTTGCATTAATTTGAAGGTTTTAGTTGACATAGTTAGACTGAGCCGATTAAGCTGAAATAGGCTCCGCTTTGTTCGACAACTTGTTACTATTTTGAGAGTGATTTCATAGTGCCTCTCTTATAGAAATCCTTGTCGGTATTGGCAAAACTGGGACAGTCGATTTTTAGCAGTTTTTCTTGAGGCAGATTTTTCCGCAGAAAAATTATTCACCATAGACAGGAACAGCTAGTAATCACTTTGTGTCAAGTTCAAACAATAGGGTGGATACATATGAACTTTTCAACCTCGGAGTTTCTGAACAAATTCTAATTGACTCTTTGTTGATAGAAAATAATTCCCCTGCTATTGGCTAAAGTTTACCATTTCTGAGCGATTTTTCAGAATGTTCAATTGCTGATGGTACAGGCTGACCACCGTTCCCCTTGTATTGGCCAAAATTTGTCGCATCAGCGATTGCTTCTTTTAGACTGTCTAACTGTATACAGTACAGACCCGAATTAAGAGTTTGCCCGCACGGTTTCATAGAGTACGGTTTAGCAGAGCCTACCAGACCTTCCAAAGCGTAGTACAACTTGATCGGAATTTGACATCAGAATCGACGAAACTAAAAGTTCGTATGATTGTCTCCTACAATATCAGGGCATTACACATTTTCACTGGATTGGCTTAGGTTAGGCTAAGAGGTCAATACTACCACCTTCTTTATTATAATATATATATCATAAGATTCATAAAAATCGACAAAGCCCTTTAAGAAAATCATACATTTGTTGAGGCAGCTAATGTAAGTTTGACTTATGTCTTCTGTTTCGCGGAAGGTATGACTGCCGAGATGTTTTTTCCTTAGTCTATTAAAGGCTTGACAACGGAGAAGTACGTTTCTAGATGTTTTCACATCACCCTCCTTTAAAGAACTTTGAAAACTGGCGTTCAGCTTTAACTTAAAGTAAAGAAGATCTCCTGCTATCTATTTTAGTTTTGGCTTACATTTTCGCTTTTATTGAAACAATTTTGAAATATATGACTTATTTCTTTTTGTCGGTATTTTCTCTTCGACGGCTGCTCAAACACAAATGAGTCAAGTAATCTCAAAACTGCGAGATCTTTTTTAGTATGAAATCCTATCTAACGTTATATGTCTTAACCTTTAAAGCACCTATACAAGCAAAGCAGAGATAAAGAATATTAAAGTCATCTATTAAAAAACAAATAAATACAGTGGCAGCTTCAGAGGGGGAAATGGGGTATTTCATTGCAGCCTGTGTATATATTCTATCTCTAACTCATTCACTCAGCGTGATTCTTGAGAAAGAATAAATCGATCTGTTAAAGGCATCAAATATGATAGACAACTATTTGTAACATTCCGAATCCGAAGAAAAAAGCTAAGGAAGAATTTCGAAGAATTTATTCAGACACGGAAAAATGGCCGCAGAACTGGAATTTGACAAAGAAACACCAAGAATCTGCGGTCGACAAACAACAAGCGAAAATTTTTGCGTGAGAACTACAGGGTCTCAGTGCACATTCTTCCGTTGGATACAATCGACGAAGATTTAAAGACGCGTTTTTCTAGAAAAGTATTGCATCTATTTCAAATGAGTTTGCTGCTTCCAGAAAAAGCATTTGTATTGAAAACCAAAGAAATGGAAACCTTATTGACTGCTTGATAGATAGGTTCAAAGGACTTCTGGATAATGACAACGTCGTGTGACGTTTGAAGTTCAAAGCTGAACTTGATTACTGGCAGTGCCAATGGGGGCAGAATAAAAAGTCAAAAGACAACAAGTTACCGACTACTCCATGTAGACCTATACCCCATATTTTTTCGCATATTCTTCGCATATTTTGCACACTTTCTGTGACGAGTACGAGCTCTGAACGCTCTTTTCCGACACTTCGCCGCACGAAAACGTGGCTGAGGACGAACATGCTTCAAGATAAATTGATGGACCTGGCGTTGCGGCACACGCTTCATGACATTGAAGTCACTGCAGAAGAAGTTCTAGAAAGATTCTCAAAACTTGGCCTACATCATTTTGTTTTGTGTAATTTTCTCTCCCCCAAAAAAAGATGTCTCCCCCCGCTCCTGATAAATATATAGTATATATACTAGACCTAGAAAATTTATACAAAAATTTTTTCCAGTCCGACTCAATTTTGATCAGTTAGTATATCTTCATGGAAACTACCCAAATCAATTGGAATAATTTTAAAATATTTATTTCGTTCCAATCTACCAAAGACCTAATATTTTTCTTCCAATTGGTTCTTGTCTGTTTTTTAACAATGGTTCTCAATGGCCAGAATTAGAATTCGTGGTTAGGAACTTATGATATTTTTAAAGATAGCTGCTGAACTATTATTTATCAACATAATTATTTTACAATAACTACACTGTACTAGCTTGATCTTTTTATAATTATTAAATTAATATTATTTCTAAATACCATAGTGTGGTACTAAGTCCGACTTAGATGTCGCTATAGGTACCTTGGATTAAAAATTACGAAATAAAACCATTGCATTAAAGCTCAAAACTTAAAGAGCTATTTGACCCATTTTACGGAAAGGTCTTTGCACCAAAATTTTGGCAAGCTGCTCTTAATCTTATTTGTTGCTCATTTTAGACTCTACATTTTTCATCTGAAAAATAAGCAAAAAAAAAATCATAAATTAAATGAAGCTGCTGAAGTATTAACGTTGCGTAGTTTTAGCTTGTATTAGTCCCGTGCCAACTTTGTATTGACTTACGAGCATCCATTGTATGCAACACGAGTATTTTGGTAGAGACTTTGTCAGTGATTGTCCTACTTTCGGTGTAATTTTTTTTCGTTTGCTCGTGCATTTTCATTTGTACACACTATTTTCCCAAATCTGGCTTTATGCAGTTGCTTTGTGATGTTTTTTTTTCGTATTAAAAATAAATATATGCCGACTGTGGCTGAGCATCGCTATCCATACCCTTTCCAGCCTGCTGTTGCCTTTGTTGGCATAATTAAGTGCATTGCTTTCATTTTCGAACTGTTTGCCAGTATTTATGAGTTTATAATTGGAAAAGCGAAGAGTTATGCATGCTTTGTGGTCATACATTACTGCTCACTGAAATTCTCAAATTGACTTTAGCCGAGCGGTTTTGAAAAGCTTTCACTACTGCAATCAACTTTCATGCAAAATTTTCTGGGTTTTTGTATTTTTTCATTTTATTGTGTTCTACGTTGTTCAATTTGTGCTTTCGAGGTAATTAAGGAAATTGCGTAATGCATTTTTGCAGTTTATTTCGCAGCCACGGTAATTACATTAAATATTTTCTATAATGCTTTCTTTTTTGTAATACTTTGAGAGCGTTTTTCTCTGCCGCCTAATGATGCTGAAATCAACTTATGACCTTTTTTAATAGAATTTACCTTCCTACAGCCGCTAAATTGCTTTTTAATTCAATTTCGGTTTCGTAGCCTTAAAGTATGCAACAAAGCACAGATATTTGTATGAAAGCTGCCTTTTTGCTTCCGAGTTTGCTGCTTTGTTCGGCAATATTGCTTTCTTACTTTCTTATAATTATTCAATATATAAATATTTATATACCACATATATACATATATCTTTCTTTTATAACTTCTCTAGCGCCTGCATGTATGCTATATTTTCTTCAGCATCATTTAATGGCTGGTATGCTGTTTTTCTATGAAATGGCTTTGCTTTTTCTACTTTTTACGTGCTTTACTTCCGCTTTATTGTTTCGGTTTGGTTTTAGCTTGTTCTCCCCGCCTTTTCGTTACCCCTTTTTGCTTCTTAATTGTTTTCATCCGTTTTTATCGTGTTCCTTGGTGTCACTTCTCAGCACTTCTTGGTATTTTAAATCGAATTTCTGACGTTGCTGCCACTTTGCTGCACTCAAGTGGCTCTCCTCCGTGTTTCTCAGTAATTGCCTGAGTTCGGGGAATTCGTTCATTTCGACGCAGACGCTAGTTAGCGTTATTTCCTTCGCTTCAATCATTTGACACTTGAAGAAAAACTGAAGATGGCATTTTAAATAGGCGCGCAAAGTTTAAATTGGAAGTAAGCTTTAAGCAATTTAGTTAGCTACTGTCAATTAGTTGGACAGGGAAAATTACCAATCCTATACCGGTATTTATGGTACAAAGTCGACTAGAGGAGGTAATAATTTTCCGATTGGAGATCTGGAAGAAAAAGTTGCTGGATATAGCATAAGGATATTTATAAATTCATAATTAATCACTAAACTTTCTGGAAGAAGTCCCTTGGGTTTTCCTAAACGAATGCATAGCGGTCTGTGCCTGTTATGGAGCCGCTGTATGTTGCAAAGCAGCTAAGACTGTCTTGGGATGCCAAAAACTCCTCTCAATACAGCGTTGTATGATAGTTGCCTGTATGTTGCACGTCTCAACGGATACTATGCAGGTTTTGTTAGGTGCACGCCCTCTTGACCTGATTGTCATACAGCGTGCTGTTGGATTCAGGTTAAGTGTGTCATTGCTGCGGAATGACTGTATTTCCGATGATGATGTGGAGTGGGAGGCTTATCTAGGGAGCCCGAGGCTTTTAGAAGATAGGGTCAGGTGTAGGGGGCAAGACCGTTTGAGCAATAGCCCTAACCGTCGAGTGACTTATGAGTACATTTGGGTCCTTGGGTTTGCTGAGGGTAACCCAGACTTCAGATTCTGTATGAGTCTGAACTTTCTGATTACGGGATATGGACTTCTGAACGCATTTTTACATCAGAATCACCTATCTGATAGGTCGGTTTTTTTTTGTGAGGCGGGGGTAGAGGACTGGATGCATGTAATTGCGGAAGTTCCGATATACTCGGACATTAAGCATCTGGGTAGTAGCTGAACTGATGGACCTTTGGATGTTAGCAGTGTGATCTCCACTGACTGGAATGACGAACAGTTAGTGTCGATTGCGCGTCAGTTGTTTAGGCGGCAAAGCCGTTTATCTGAAAATTATGATTAGCTTCTTGTGTGAATGGTACGTAGGTGTAATGTGCGTATGGGGTCCAACGACTGGTCACCAGTTCAGAGCGGTATGGAAGCTCAATTGGTGGTAGTTTCGGCTACGAGAACCGGACCGGACCGAAGACTTAATTTTAGTACAAGGAGGAGCAGGATCCCTTGGAATTCGCTCCAACCTGCTCATGCGAACTGGACCCTCGAGAGTTGCATAGCAACCGAGTGCCGGACCCAAAGTACGGCAATGATTTTAGATGGGCCTCAAACCCTACCAAGGTAGTTGGTGTGTCTATTCCATACTGCCAATTGGTACTGAAAATGCCTGATCAACGCATTCATTTAATCCGCTGTGCTTTAGAGCGGCGCGAGATAAGGGTGTCATCAGCTGGTACCCACGTTAAACACATTCCAGGTTATTCCAATCTGAACAATATTTTCGGAGATTGTAGCCTTGGACAACAAATTGCGCCAAATTTTGAGATGATATCTCGTCAAATGAAAAAGTTTTCCATACAGGGACCCGATTTGGTTTGGCCAGTTCGTATGACACCTATATCTTATTGTGGTCCAATATCACCAGTTTCCGTAAATAAGCAGGTTCTTGAGGTGAAACTGTTGTTTACGAAATTTCGGATTCATATCTCAAAACTTGAAGGATGATTTCGTCTATACACAGACGGACAGACAGTCATTGATTTCCCTAAACCTCAACCCCAAAAAAATTCTGATTTTCTGAAATGGCCTACGCTTGTCACATCCCTTCGTAAATCTTAGTATGAACTTTTTTATCTTACTAAGAAGAGCAAGCTTACTCATACGTATACATATTTCTATACACAGTCATATGTATTTGCCTTAGCTTCATTAAAATAACACCATCCTGTTGCACATACCGCACCTCTACGCTTTCACTCGCTACCGCTTTTGCTGCATTGCAGTGCTGATTTGCAACATTAAAGTACCCCAAAGTGCATTGCTGTGATTTGTTTCCAGTGTGCACTGCGGCTGCTGTTGCGACCTTGCCCCTTAGCTATTTACCAGCGCATTCTTCACGTGCGGACATGCATTCGTGTACACTACTATGTGGCTATGTGTGTGTGTGCGTGTTTATTTACGTGCGTAAAACATGTCCTTGCGCCACTTTTCGCAAGCCAACGTAATGTTTGCCGGTTGCATAGATGCATATATGGGTGCTTAGTGTCTGTGTAGACCATGCCGCACTGGAGCGCTTGGTTACATCGACTTGTCTTTGGCATACTTTTTTCTAACTGTTACCTATAAGTTGGATATAGGGGGTATATTTTAGTGAAAAGTATGCTTTATAAACATTTGTATAGAAGTAAAGGTAAATAATAATTTTTTTCACCGTCATGCCTTACTCTACCTTCAGTAGCTAATTTATGGTGTTTCTAGCTTTTCTTGCCAGGAATGATTTTTTTTTTATTTTTTTTTTCATTTTTTTCACACACATTTATCAAATACTCTTTCTATTAATTTTGTTTATTTAATATCCCTTCAATATGCGCGTTCACTTCAATTTCCCAGTAGCCGTTGCGTATACGCACTGTAGTCCCACATTTACGCCAATATCGGCGTTCACGCTGTTTATTGCTTTATTCTCAGTGCACACATTTATTTATATTCATTTTGTTTATGTCCTTACGCAGCGCTATATTATTGTATTTAGTAATATGCCATGTGGGCACAACAAAAACGAAATTACTACAACAACTCCAACTAAAATTGCAACGCTTGTTTACCAGCACAGTTTCTTTATTACCGTTTTCCGTTTGGAGCGCTGAGCGCTTTGTTGTGGTATTGTTGTTAATATTGTTGTTGTTATTGTTGTTTTTATTGCTGTCCAAATAACAAGTCCCTTGCGTTTGCATGAAATGTTGTGACAGCGGCAACGAAATTCCCGAAATTGGCCAAGTTCCGCTTAAATGCCGCAACAACAGTTACTTTTCTCACAATAATAAGAGTTCCCGTTACTTATGTATGTCTGCGCGAGTGAGTTTGTGCGTGTGTAAGTCTTTGTTGAACTAATGACCTCTGGGACATTAGCTGTTGATGCTGTTGTTATGGCTGATGAGCGTGGCAATCTTTATACTTACACTAGAAGTTGTGCTCTAGTTGCCACAGGCTCGCAAACAATAACTTTCTGCTAAGTGTGTAAGGAGAAAAGAAATGTATTATTTTAATAATTTCTATTGCTTGACTTCTTCACTTCGTCTTCGCTTGTTCCCGAATGCCTTTTGTCTCGTTTTTACGTAAATTAAATACTTTTTGGTTTTCTATTTGTCTATATCATGTTTAATACAGAAAGTCCATCAAAAGTCATAACCGAAAGTTTTGTCACGGAAGCATTATTATTTCATAATTCTCTTGACATTTCTACTGACACATGTTTAATGAATTATTAAATGCCATAATTACGGTCCACATTGGGAAAACTTTGTTTCAGTTTTTCTCATTCTCACTTTATGAACTTTACACAAGTTGTATAAAGGGTGTTTTTTTTGGAAGTATGACGGATAAAAATAAATATTTAGTCTTAATTCTGAAATATGTTCTATGGTATTATATTTATGATATGAATAGAAGCTCTGGCATATATCCTTCGCGATTGCGATTGGCAGAGCATCCGCTTACTCGAGCTTTGCACCAATTTTCCAACTAACAGACGTTTTTTCAATCTAATAGTTTATTTGTCAACATACACTAGAGAAGTCAAATCCCAAAACTCTAAACGACGAGAATTCTAGAAGTAATTTTTTAACATTGTTCCTCCGTATTTTTTAATGTTAATTTGCTAAAGTAAACTTTGTATAAATATCAAATACACGAATCATAAGTGACAATATATCACTGTGAAATTCTAAACTCTCAAAAAATACCCAATATATTTAAAACATGAAATGTTTGGTCAAATCTAGTAGAAGCCAGAACGTTTGGTAATTATGTTATTCTAATTGAGTATTTTGTCTAACCATTTGTTTAGGCTAGGTTTGATGGCTGATCTAGGGAGGTTGCACGTGGACTGCTATATGTAGTCCTTTGTGAAGCCATAGACAGCCAAGACAAACTTGCACAGGCTGAAGGTATGCGCTGCCTATTTTTTAAATCTTGCCCTCCCAAACGAGGAACAGTAAAGAAGGAAGTGTTGAGTTGTTTCAATCCTATCTTCTTAAGGGTTAGGGGGTTCCTTTCAGTATTTTTTTTTTTTTTGCCACTAAATCAGGTTATTTTACAAAAATAGTAATATGACATTATTATAGAATGTGTTGACTTGAAGTCACAAAAATTTCAAAAAAAAAAATTAATTTCCAAAGTTATAGTTGTTTGTGTTGATCGTGTTCCAAAAAAAGGTACTTGCGATGACAAGCATAAGTCCTTGGAAATTCATCAAAACACAATCGGACAAAAAAAAATTAGTTTTATAAATAGATAATCCCGGGCCTGATGGAAGGATTTTATTTTGTTTTCAAAATTAACAAAATTGCGGCCTCAGGACATTTTTTTCTAAATTTTTGCGAAAAAATCAACAGTTAATTGCTCTTAAAAAATCGAAATTTTCGAAAAAATAAAAATCCTTCGATCAGGCCCGAGTTTATTATGTATTCTAAAAGCTGTATAATTTCATTAAAATCTACTAAACGGGTTTCGAGTTACCGATTCAAAAAACATAGTTTTGAGAAAAATGCGTTTAAAGTTTCACACGAGCTCTTTGAAGTGCCCGAGCTCTCTTTCTTATTTCTCGAATAACTCAAAAACTAATAATCGGATCAACGTGAAATTTTCAGGGAATATTTTTAAGATATTACACTTAACGAAAATGCAAAAAAAAAAAAAAAATAATTTTTTGAAAATTCTAACTACCCCTAATCCCTTAAGCTCACCGTCCCTCTCATCCAATGGCTTCTTCCCACCCATAACTTCCTCGCCAGTATGTGGCCAGAGAAGGAGCCGTCAGAGTTCGGTTTAGCGACTCCATGATCCAAGTGTTCTGAAATAAAGTCAAAGTGTGGGAGGATATCCGAGTGTCCAGAACGTGCGCTTTTAAGAATACAATTTCTTTGAGTCTAATAGCAACTTTCGCATGAGCACCACACATGCTGATGAGCGTAAGCCGATGAACGCTCTCGAATTTCTTTGCAGGAAAGTCTCAAACTAACATACACGACCACTGTTGAGAATATTAAACTGGATTTACATACAGTTTTATTAATTGAAATGAAAATTGCCATTAATTTCACTTAAAGCAATAACCTACAGCCAGTGCTACTAAACGTCCAATGAAATCGCTTTGATTTGTATTACGATGCATAGTAATTAAAAGCATTAAAAGCATGCTCTAAGCATTCCTAAAATACCCGAAAACACTTCGTAAAGATTGTGGCTGTTGTTGCAAAATCGCATAAACATTTACACGGGCTTATCAAAGTAGAATATTTTTATACTTGTAGCGACACTTTTATTAATGCAATTAGACTCAATTTTCATTGTAGAGTAGTGACGTCACATCATCCTACGAACAGACTTTTAAAGTAATGTAAAATTAATGTCATTGTCAGCGATGGCATTGTTGTTGTGGCGGCTCATAAACAAAAAGCTTTTAAAGTGCTTGTAATACACATACTGACCGACAAGTAGAGAACACTTTCTTTATTCTTATCTTCTCCGGCTCTACTGCTTTTTGTTTTGCCTTGCCTAAAACAGAAGACTTCATCGTTTCTCTTGCCACTGACAGCTCTTTGAGTTACTATAACCACATCAAAAAAAAAACCATAAAAGTGAAAAGTATTGTCAGTGCCACTGTCTGTCCAACGCCGTCGCCATTACTTTGTCATAGCGTCACAGCGCAAAAACTTTACAACAATCTGACAGTTAACATACTTGAGACAATCGCAAATGGCGCTCGGCCGTTGATGAATTGTGCGCGTAAGGGTAAATATGTTGGTGTGTGTGAATGTCTATAGTTCATCGCCTGAACTGTATGGAGGCTCATGGCGACAACACAAATTCATTTGCTCGTGGCATATTGTATTCGCTCGTTTGCGTAGTACTAAGTGGTCTATAAGCTTGATGATATTTAATGGACGCATAAAATTTATGACACTTCTCACTTAGTCCGCAGATATGAATGCTGTTTAAGTGCGTAATTCCGCCGTTTATTCGCACATTTATTGGTTTGTACATCGAAAGTGGACATTGTTGTCGCTCAAAACAACCATTTGAGACTATACAAAGACATTTTAAATGACCGTCTGCGCGAATTAGTAACAAAGTATGTCTTAACTTTGTCTTTTGAGAAGATAAATGTTGTAGAATTTTCTATTCAAAGTCAAAGTGCTGCATTAAGGGTTGATTCTATTTAACTACTCACATATACCATGTAATAAAAAACTAGGAAGGTCCGAAAAAAGTAATATATGTATACATACCTATAGTATTATTAGTCATATGCTAGACAATCTAAAAGCTCATGCCTTTACAAAAAAAAAAAGAATTTTTACAAAATTCGACGATTAGTCAATATGGTTGCCGATCGCAGTGTCTTCCGAATCTTTGATTTGTTTCTTACTGTCTCGGCGCTTATCTGTTTTCCTATATTTTCGCTGATTTGGATCAAATCCGTAAGATTCTGTGGATGGTGAAGCATAATTCTTATAATTTTGTTATCGATTTTACTTTTTGCTGGCTTTCGTATATCAAAATATTAACGACTGATTGGCCCAATATGTTCCGTAAATATTCTATCATTTTAGCTATATCAGTTAACTTTTTTTTTACAGTCATCTAAAATAATCGATGAGTTAATTGTCTTCGGTGTTAGGTCAGTTTAGGTAGCTGATCAAGAATCACACATGGACTGCTATGTACTAGTATATCATAGAAAAGAAGAACTCTTGCGTTAGCAAAACGCTTAGTAGCCACGGCTCCCATTCCTTGCCAGCTCCAACAGCTTTGCAATTTCCTGCGATTCCGCTTTGGCCTGGAACCCATACTAGTCATATCATAAAGACACTCGATGCTATTGATAGTTAGGCACTCCTCGACCAAACCTGAGCGCTTTGTTAATGAGTTCAAAGCTAGTATCTCTGCCCTGACTGAGTGGATGATCGCTTCTCTGAAGGAAGCTGCACAATGATGCATTAAATCTGCTACTAACTTAATGGCTGCAATCTCGTCTTGGAAGACACTGCAATAGTCAAGAAGTCTGAAGCTGGAGTTGATAGTGAACTGCTGATCGACCTGACCTTCCCTTGACCCATCCGCAGAGAAGCACTCTGTCCCTCTCCTTTAACAGCTTTTGCCACTACCAGCTCCTCGTCGGCATATGGACAGAGAAAGAGCCGCCAGAGTTCGGTTTGCCGACTCCATGATACAAGTTATCCGGTATGAAGTCAAAGTGTGTGAGAATATTCAAGTGTTGAGTTACGTGTTCTTTTAAGAACTTTTCAAGTTTCTTTGCAAGCGTGCCCTTTTCTAGAGCTCTCCACCACATAAAGACTTTAAGAACAAAATGGACTTGACTATGGTGTCGTAAAGCCAGAGGACCGCTTTCGGTGAAAGACCCCATCTTTTCCCAATGGCAGCAGTAATAAGACAATATATGCCTTTTTTGCTCTCTCTTCGATATTTGGGTTTCATGCAAGCTTCCTATCCCGGATGAGCCTTAGATATTTCATTTTATTCGGCAATTGTAGACTGATGTCTTCCATTTGCGGCAATGATGACCGAGATCTTATATCTTCTAGTTAATAAAACTATCTTGGTTTTACTTGGGTTGATGGCGAGACCACTTCCGGCTGCCTAATTTTTTACGACGCTGAGATATCCCAGCGTCAACTCGTGCACGGTGCTCAGTAACTTTCCTTTAACCATCCTCTGCATGGGTAATCTGGCAGCTGTGATCTTCAAGTTTTTTATACAAGTCGCTAACGACCTAGAACACTTCTGCCTTTACTATATATTACGTCTCTCTGGAGGCTCTGCTTATCATTGCCATTGCTGTATAGACGCTAAATAGTCCTTCAGTTTCCAAGATATCGAGCTGATATTTTGCACACATTATTTTCTCCCCAAAAAGTTGTTCATTTGTCGGAATCGCCGATATCGAACCACTTTAGCATATAGCTGCCATACAAAGAGAGTGATCGAAATCAAATGCTTGGAATGGAGAACTATTTCATTTTACGAGGTATCTTTCTTTTTTTTTAGAATATTTATATTTATTTATTTTTATAATTTTTTTTATTTTATTTTTCGCTGGAACCTAAGTTAGCGAGTTTTCTTATTTTCTATATCTTTTAGTTCTCACTTCGTTTTTTTTACTCGTCGAAATAAACCTCAATCGTCTAATTTAAATCCAGTTCCATTCGCTGATAGAACTATTTTCACTTTGAAATCGCTTAAATCTCCACTTTCTAGGCGTTAACGCTTAAGCAAGCTTAAATTCGCTGTAGCACTTAATGCTAAAACAATTATATTCTTTCGCTTGCAACGCTTAAACTGCACTTATGTTGCAACGCGCACAAAATGGATTTTAATTGATGTGAAATGTGCACGGAGCAAAGTAGAGTGGAAGCTTAAAAGATATTTAAGCGCACAGCTAATCCCACTCGCTGCCCACAAATTCCCACCGAAAACCATTTAAACGAAAATTTCCTAAAAATACAACAACAACGGCAAAAATTAATTTACACGAATTTTAGTGTTTCGTCGCTATGGGCACTTACACGCTGTATACATACATCTGCTGCTGGGATCCGTAGCTCTCGTACGCAGGCTTTCACCTCCACTTGAGTGTGAGCGCTCTTCTTAACTGAACGGAAAACTTTTTCTTCACACCGACGCAGTTCCCAGTCTTATTTCACTTTATGCCATTACACAGCGACTTCATTGAAAGCGAGTGCATAAAAGTGGCGAAGAGTGTCGGCATTGCGCCATGACATGCAGTGTCGCGCACTGCCGCACGCAGTAACCTTCATTGTCTAACAACAACACCAACAGCAATAGCAACAATTAGAAATTTGTCGAAATGATAAAATCGAAAAGTTTCAACTTTGGCGCGAATTTGTTTTTGTGTGTGGAAAAGTGGAAAATGTTTGCGCACTTGCGGCAATTTAACTTCTTCGAAGAAAGTAGTGTGCAGCGAGAATGGCGAGAAAAATGAATGAATGACAATTGGTGGCATGAAATTGGTGAGATAGCGCACTTTGACTGCAGCGAATTGATTCGCTCGATTGCATGTTAAGCGTTAACGCTGCGAAAACTTCGAACGTGTCGCGTGCAAAGCTAATAATTGCCTTAAGCGTTATTGAAAAAGTTTCAAAGCAAATTTCTGTAAATATAGTGCGCAGGAAGGCCATAGATCGTGGAAGGTGCTCAGCGAGAGCATTAGATATTTTATTTTAACTGCTTTATGAATTCATGTTGCGAATTATGGAAAAGGTTTAGTTTATTAGGGATCTTTTTAAACCTACTGTTGACTTAAGTGGTTCTTTACACCTGTCTTAATGCAAATTTATATTGCAATTATATTGCTCTCCTTGAATTTGGGATCAGAATTCGCATGATCAAGCCAAAGAAACCTTTTTTTTTTGAAAAAAATTCAGCTTCATAGGGACGAGTCGAGCAAGAATGCGTTTCATACTCAAAACACCCACCATAATTATTCAAATGGACTCGCGAGAGATGTCGTGCTCTCTTGTCATCTCCCTTACATTTGCCAGATGATTTTCAAGTACAATCTCCTTCACTTGTAGAAATCGAAACTTACTACTGAGGTGTACTGACTTAAGGTGATAGGGGTAGTCAGAGGAACGTAAAAATTAGAATTTTCAGTAATTTTTTTTTTGCTATTAAATCGTGCTATTTTACAAAAGGTGTAATATGACATTATTACAGAATGTGTTGACTTGAAGTCACGAAAATTCCAAAAAAAAAATGTATTTCTTTCCAAAGTTATAGTTGTTTCTGTTGACCCTGTTCCAAAAAAAGGTACTTGCGGTGACAAGCATAAGTCCTTGGAGATTCATCTAAAATCAATCGGACAAAAAAAAAAATAGTTTTATAAATAGATAAACTCGGGCCTGATTAAAAGATTTTTTTTTCAAAAATTAACAAAATGGTGACCTCAGCAAATTTTTGTCTAAATTGTTGGGAAAAAATCAACATTTAATTGGTCTTAAAAAACCGAAATTTTTGAAAAACAAAAATTCTTCGATCAGGCCCGAGTTTATTATGTATTCTAAAAGCTGTATAAATTTCATTAAAATCTACTGAACGGTTTTCGAGTTACAGTTGTCACCAGTTCAAAAAAACATAGTTTTGAGAAAAACGCGTTTAAAGTTTCACACTAGCGCTTTGAAGTGCCCGAGCTCTCTTTGTTTTTTGTCAAATAACTCAAAAACTTATTATTGGATCAACATGAAATTTTCAGAGAATATTTTTAAGATATTACACTTAACGAAAATGCAAAAAAAAAAACATTAATTTTTTCAAAATTTTAACTACGCCTAACCCTTAAGCAGCTGCTGTACACAAACTCTATATCTCGCTTATATTTGGCATATTATATAAGGACAGTCCTACTAACTTAATACAATACACTATTTTGAAATATAATTTACTCGCGGATTCAATTAACATGTTTGGGATTTTTTTGCCACAATGTATTCGACAGACTTAGTGAAAGGCTTATAATTTGAAAATTATTTATTGAATATAAAATCTGTTTCATTCCGTTATCGCAAATTCTTGATAATATTAAGAGCTCATTACATAACAGGTTACGCCAAATATATTTAAGTTTGTTACCCAAATTATTTTTTTATTAGAGTTAAGGGGGTATTCTACTCTAGAAAACAAATTTTGGGCAGTTTTTTGAATTTTATTTAAAAACAAACTAAAAATATTTTACCATTCATATTTTATGGTGTTTTTATTGATATCTTAAGAATACAGAAAAAAAATTTACAAAAAAATATTAAAAATTAAAATATTTTGAGGGGGGCGGTGGGAGGACAGGTGTAAAAAAAATGGCGCATCCTGGTGACATTGATCCTGACTCTCCTGGTGGTCTGAAAAAAAAAAATCAAAAGAAATTCTTAATCAGTAAGGATACTGTTATAGTCCCTAAATCAGGGAATACGAAAAATTTTGTTTTTTTGAAAAATGGCGACTGCCTGAAATAAAAATCATTTTTTACGCTTTTTTTTTGAAATTCCTGAATTTTTTTTAAATATTAAAAACAAAAATTTTGACACAATACTGGTAGGAACGATAAAGGATTATATAAAGAAGGTTCACACAAAATTTCAAGTAAATCGGTTATATAGAACTTGAGATAATGCCGGTACCGTGTGGAAAAAAGTAGTTTCGAGAAAAACGCATTTAAAAAAGTGAGTCTACCTACCTACCGGGCTAGGTACTGAGTCACTAAAGTAACTGTAGCTCTTAAAATAATTTTAATTTTTAAAAATCCTTTGGAGGATATGTTCTTAAGGGTCTAAACTTTAAATATATGAAAAAAAAATCGAATTTTTCAAAATTCTAGAGTAGAATACCCCCTTAAGTTATTACTTTTATTTGATTGATTTTCAGTAATTTTAAGATTTATTCAATAGTAGTATTCATAGTTGCTTACTTTACATGTTTTTTCTTATCGTCTCTCTAAAATTATTTTTTCTTTTCTTTACAGGTAAGCAATAATAATACAATAATGCTGCAGTGATTCTACAACAAAAGTAAAAACCTAAATTCGATTATAATGTCAAGGTATAGTAAACGGAACAACTTTAGATTTGTCATATACAAGTAATATTTCACAGATTCTTTTTGATTTGTGGAGAAATATTAATGATTGCCAATAGAGAAGTCGCCGACCTCCCATAGTAAAACAAAATTTTTCGCCAAAAATGGTTTTTGTTTTATTCCATGTAATTCCCTTTAAGGGTGATACACTGATTATAGTGACGATTATTCCTCTGCTGTAAACTAGATAACTCAGTTTCGGCGATCACCTCTTCATTCGACCAAAACTGCTTCCCAACAAGCATTTTTTTGAGATCTAAGAGCAGGAAATAATCACTGGGAGTCCAGACCTGGAAAGAACGGTGGTTGCGGAAACAATTTGAAACCCAATTCATGAATTTTTGCTTTTCTCTGACTTTGGCCACGGTGCTGCATTGTCTTGCGGAAACAACACTTCCTTTTTCTTTAAATGCGGCGGTTTTCGGCGATTTCGTTTTTCGAACAGTCCAATGACGCTATATAATATCACTGTTGATGGTCGTTCTTTTTTCAAGATAGTCAATATTCCATATTTTCAAAATACTGACGCCATAAGCTTTCCAACCGACTGTTGCGTTTTTCCGCGCTTTGGAGCGGGTTCATATTGTGTTGTCCACTTTGTATGTTCGGTTGTCGGAGTAAATTGATGGACCCATGTTCATTTTCACATATCAACACAAAAACTCGGGTTTATTACACTTGAACATCTCGAAACACTGCTCTGAGTCATCAACTCGTCCTTGTTGTTTGACAAAAATGAGCTCGCCCGGCACCTACAGAGCTTTCTGTTGCCGAAATATTCGTGTATGATATGATAGATATGATCAGTTGATATCTTTAAGGTGCCTACTAATTCATTCAACTTCAATTTACGGTCATTAAAAATCATTTAGCGGCTGTTTTTGTCGGTAACAATCTCTTTTGGGCGTCCGCTGCATTCGCCGCCTTCGGTGCTCATTTGACCGTGTCTAAAGTTGATTTTCTTGGAGGAGTGCCTCGAAACTCTATTTTTTCTCCCTTTAAAAAGCAATATTCTATCAACACGCGAAATTCCCTTTCATCCATTTTTTTACAATAGTGTAGTAGTGCAGAGTAGTGCGCGTATATACAGACGAACAGAAAGCATGACATAGCTTAAGGGGTTACATTGGTTTCCTCTTGTAAAAAACAGCCTTTTTTAACAATTTTTTTCTCATATATAAAATTAAATATTTTACTAGAGTTGTTTATTATTACAAACATACATTATTAACAAAGAAATTCTTAAATTTTTGGTAAAAAATATTTTAAACTCGGCCATTGCGATGCCATTTCCGGTGACTCCTTGGAAATAAGATGCTTCCGCGTTGGCAGGATAACGCCAAGATCATCCAAAGTGAAAAAAGAAGTGTTTCAGTTAAAACCTTGAGGGAGTCCTCTTTTAAAATTTCTTTAAAAAATCAATTTTTTTATTGCAAAAATCGAAGACAATTTAAGCCGTCTAGAATATGTTAGTAAATTATTTTTCCATCCGTGAATTAGTTCCGTCGGAACACGACTTTGAACGTACCTATGTCCTGAGCATTGAAATATCGACATCGAACTTTGACACGCGTTGCCTCGAAACAAGCTTTTCAAATCTGCGGGCATTCTCGTTTTTGAACCATTCAACCAATTATCTTCGCGTTTTGTTCGCCTAAAAAAAGATAAAATTCTCCGGCGCTGTAACCTACAAAATCGCAATATTTTGATCATGAACGATTTTTTACAACAGCTCAAAGTGGAAAAATCATGCGAAAAAATGATATTTTGTTTTCAAGTGACCGCCATTTTGTTTCTATAACGATTTTTTTTATGGTTTTTAGGTTTGGGCGCCGCTACGGAATGTTATCATTAGAATTCGTTTGATTTTCTGTTTGTAGACAACGAATTACGATCTGTATTGTGCCCGCAGATGAGGTCGGTTTTCAAAACACCTTTTGCTGGAGCCGCCATTTTGAATGCCATTTTTGACACTCAAAAATTTTGATTTTATAGATGAAACCTGAGTGAACATATTGCAGAATAGCACACAGTCTAAGTCAGTTACTTCTTCAAAAAAAATATCGAATATTAGGTACTTTCTGCACAACTATATAAGAGGACCCCTTAACTTAGAACTTGAACGAAGGAACATAAAACTGAAAATTGGATTTTTGGCAGACATTTAAAAAAAATATAAAAATTTCGCGCACAAGTTCTCAAGGCTGTATGTCCGAAACTATTACTTGGACAGTATTCTAGAGGTGTTGTAGAATTTAATAATACAGTAAAAAAATCGGTTAGTCATTCTGATTCTTTATATACACATATACTTTAGTAAGCGATCTAACACGTCGGAGACCAAAAATATCGTGACAAACTTTATTTACCTTGCTCAGGGCAAAAAAAAAAAAAGAATTCTTACTACTATTATGAATACACAGTAAGCTAATATACTGTAAAAAGTCAGCTTTATTCTATCACTTTGAGCCCCGCGTGCCCACCCGTTGTCATTTTTTTTCTGCACCGGTGGACCGCATGCTGACGAAGGGTGTGCTTTAGTTGACAAGCTGGTTTGGTTGTTTTTGTTTTATTGATTGTTTACTTAGTTTTATTGGTTTTTTGCGATTGAGGTGACTTTGTGACATTTATTTTTGATAAACCAAATGCATTTTTGTTATTTTTTTCCTTTTTTTCACATTGTCCCATAATGAAAATCCACCAATGTCCACCGGTGGTCACATTGTCCCAAATCGTCAAAACATAAATGTCCACCGGTGGTACACGCGGGGCTCAAAGTGTTATACCCACTGTTATTAGAAAAGCTGCCGCTTTGCCATTTCATTTAATTGTACATTTAAATTTTAAATCAAAACGAACAATTGTTAAAGTGATTATACTACAAACCAAAATTTCAGTACTCACGACAACTTTATAATCGAAAGTCAAGCATGCAAAGGAGTACACACCCACAACTGCCAACCACTTAAGTTGGCAACACTAAAATGTGACAGCTGCACTTGGCAGCCGCCACTCAGACGCTTCCTTGCCTGCTAACCGCCTAACTGTGGCAAAGCGAAGAAAAGACACTTGACGGAGAACTATTGTCAAAATAAGTGACTTGGAAAATTTAACTTTTACTAAAAACATGGCAATAAAATGCGAACTCAAGCAAAAAAAAAAAAAGCAGCGGTGTGAAAGCCAAGCAACGGTTAAGTGAATAGCATGTGCCACAGCAACAACAAGACAATGTGTTATTGTGGCTAACAAGCTGCATCGGGGGGTATGAGAGTGTGTGTGCTCACAATTTGCACCCGCGTCATTTGCATGTGTGTGTGCGTGAACCGCTGAGTGTTTGTTTGTGTGTCAACCGCTGAATGTTTGCTTGTTTGTGTTCGTTAAATGTTTGTTTGTGGGTGTTTGTTCGCGCTGGCATTGCAGCTGTCACAAATGTTTAAGAGATTGCACAAATAAAACGTGAAGCCACGACAACCCGAAATGCCGCAAAAACTTTATGGGGCAAAGTGGCGCTTTATAACCACGATTACGATTGTCACATGGCAACAAGTTGCCGTTACTTACTGTTGTCGAATGTAGCTCTTGTTGATGTTGTTTTTGTTTCTTTTGTTGTTGTTGCTGCTCATTGAGCGCCACGAGAGCACAGCTGTTGACGGACTTCAACACTTATTTAGTTTACCGTTATATATATTTTTTTGCTAAATACACTAATGTTTATTTGTATGTGTGTGTATTTGACCAGCTTTTGTGTTTTTTCTGTGTTTTTCCATGGCATTGCAGCAGCATCATTAATTTTATAATCTTTTCAATGTGAAAACTTAACAGACATGTGGCACAAAACAAAACACTGTTACGGACATTGTCAATTAAGTGGCAACAGTGCGCACACAATTAGCACACCTACATATACATACATTAACATACATATATAGACATGTATATGCATGTACTACAGCCTATAACGGTTGATTTTGTGGGTGACAAAACATGGCCATAAACTTTTATTTAACTAAATATGTATGTGTGTGTGCATGTTAGGCATTGTTTGTTCGCATTTGTTGTTGTGTTTGTGGCGTGTAATACATTTTGGCAAGCTGACAACATAATTAAGTTTTTTTAATCTATTTTGACAAAGGTGACATTTTTGCGCCTGCTGCAGAAAGCCATATTGAAAACGAAGATTAATTGCTTAGTTATATTACTCTTACCGTTACTCTTATGTATGTGTTGATGACACCTCAACCTAATTTAGTAAATAAAGTATATGCTGAAGTGTTAGGAGGTACTTAATTCTGCACCCACTGGACAAAAAAAACTTTATAATCAAAAGTTAGACCTAAACTATAACTTTTACGCTTTGGCCGGTCGCAACCTTGATATTTTTTACTTGCTTTAAAATATTTTTTTCGGCTTCGGCTCACCTTTGCCACGATATGCGGCCAATCGATCGACTATTTCCGGGCAGTAAGCATAGATCCAACACTCATGGCAAGTAACAATGCGCTTCGTGACATTCTGGTAGCCAGAAAGCATTGTTTCACAGACGTTTTCGCGAGGTTTTTTTTCGAAAAAATTGAGAGATTTTGGAACCATTCGTGCTTTAACTTTTCTTAGGCTCAAATGATCTGTCAAAATGATTTTCACTGATCTTTCCGTTATTCCAACAATGGCAGTAAGATCTCTAACTGCTATTCGTCGATACTCAACCACCAATTCTTCTATTTTATTGACGTGTTGCTCATCAAAAACACGTGCTCGCTACGAACAATTACCACCAAAGGTATTTTCCACCATCCTGAACGTTTCGACACCAGAAATTTGATTCCCAGCACAAAATTTAATGGAACTTCTTTGTTGAATAATTTCGTTTATCGTAAAAATCGCCGAATGCACTTTATGTACTATACTCCAGAAAGACTAGTTTATACTAAACACTAATAATTATTTTGATTTGATATTTGACTCAGATGTCATTGACAGTCATACGAACCTAAAAAAAAAATTCGATGATTAAGTTTTCGCATGAAATTTAAATGAAAAATTATATTCCTTCTTTTTTTCGTGCATTTACGAATATCCAAATCTAAATGATAAAAATTATATTTAAAATTTAAAAATCGCTATAAATGCATATTTCGGCCTTTGTAACCGAAATGTTTGTATAGGTAAATGCTTCTCAGAGAGTCGTCATTATATTCCTAATTATCTACGTTTCTTTTTTAGAAATCCATTATTTTTGATATAAATGGATCCGTGAAAAATGGCTTAGCCACCATTTGCGTCGGTCTCCGCGGTGCCAAGTCATTTATACTTAACTGTGTTGAAAGTGACCCACTTTTCATCTCCAGCAACCAGCATCGACTCGAAGATGGAAATTCGGTCCATGAGGCTTTTTTAAACTCGTTTTGTTAACGCGTGTGACATTCATACATAAAGCATCTTTTCGATCGGACTCGACGATGGCCAATATTATTTTATCGATATTTTTCAAATTTTATGCATAGTGTCATTTAACCTTTTTGGTAATACAATCCAATAGGAGACCACGTCGTTTTCACAATAACAAGAAAGCTAAATCTCTTGATATTCTTGTTACGAGGGCTGCTATATATATTTCTGGCCTAATAATGAAAATAGGAATATTTATCAACGTAAATGGTTTTATTGTTTTTCAAAATATTCTCCATCAAGATTTATACACTTTTGCATGCGCTCAAACCAATTTTCGAAGCACTTTTTCCACTCCGATTGAGACACCTCCAAAACATGGTTTTTGAATGCTTCAACAGCATCTTTTGGTGACGAAAATCGTTGACCACGCATTATTTTCTTGATGTGTGGGAATAATAAGAAGTCATTGGGTGCTAAGTCAGGGCTGTACGGCGGATGACCCATCAATTCGACGTTTTGGCCGGTCAAAAAGGCGTTGGTTTGAGCCGATGTGTGAGAGCTCGCATTGTCATGGTGTACAATGATTCGTCTTCTCTTGTTCGTTTTTCGAATTTCTCCGAAGACTTCAGGCAAACAAATGGTGGTGTACCACTCAGAATTGACCGTCCTACGTTGCTCAAGCGAAACAGTCGCCACATGACCAGTTTTGTCGAAGAAACAGGCGACCATTTGCTTCGAAGTGCTTCTTCCACGAACAACTTTCGTTGGATTTGGCTCGTCTTGGAAGACCCACACGGTCGATTGCTGTTTTGTTTCGGGCCCATACGCATAGATTCATGATTCGTCACCTGTGACGATCTTATAAACGTCTTTTGAAGCACCGCGATCGTATTTTTTCAGCATTTCTTTACACCAATCCACACGAGCCTTTTTTTGAGCGATTGTCAAATTGTGCGGGATCCAACGAGAACAAACCTTTTTTACGGCCAAGTGTTCATGCAATATCGAATGTATGCTGGTGGGAGAAATGCATAGGCATGCCTCTATATGAAGGTATGTTACATGACGGTCTTGCATTATCAGTTCACGTACGGCATCGATGTTTTCTGGCACAACGGCTTTTTTTGGACGACCTTCGCGGAATTCGTCTTTGAGCGAGCGTCGGCCACGATTGAATTCGTTGTAATAGTTTTTCACAGTGCTATAGGATGGTGCTTCACAGCCATACAAAGATTTTAGTTCATCGATGCACTCTTATCGTGATAATCCACGTCGAAAGTTGCGAAAAATGATCGCACGAAAATGTTCACGAGTTAATTCCATTTTTGGCCGAGATGAATTTTTTAATTCCCTCTAAATAAAACAATTCACGATTAAATGACAAAACGTTCTGAGTGATGTTATGCTAAAAAATGTCAAACTTTCCAATGGAAATGTCAGATTGCACCTGGCAACACTTAGTGTTGCCTAGGCCAGAAATATATATAGCAGCCTACGTATAAAGAAGTGTGCAAATTTGTTTATCTGATTTTTTGCTTCCATAGTAGATTTTTATGTTTTTATAATTCACATAAATTTTTTTAGATATTCATATATGTACATACATAGATATGCTGAAATATGGTGTATAGCGAATCGAACACTCAACTGGTATAGACTTTATTTACTTTAATGGAGTAATCATCTGCTATTTTTTATTGAATTTAACTGAATAAATTCCACTCGAAATTACTTTACTGCAGCGCGCACTGTAGTGGCGAATCGAAGACTCTTATGGTCTCATATACTTGCCCCTATAATTTTACACTTGGTACTTGCTTGTCGCATTGCCTATATTTTCGTTAAATCACAGCTTCAAGATTTTTTGTATATATTTATGCAAAAATGTTTGCATTATTTTATTTTTATGCACCAATACACGTATTGAATATTTTGAGAACTTTTTCCACTACAGTCTCGACATTTGACGAGTTGATTGATTATTTGTGCCTTCTCCTGTCTATACATATATATGTATATGAAAGCAGCTGCGGCAGAAGTTATCGCCATCAAGTCGACGCAGACAATGTGCTAACAGCTGTGCATAACTTTTAACATCTGAAAACGGTTGGCGGACGGCTGTTAAATATTTTATGTGTAATATTAAAAAGTGTGAAGAAATTTCACACATTGCTGGACTTATTGGACATACATATTTTTCATCAAGTCATCGAAAAGTAATATTTTCTGTATTAATTTGCAATAAAAATATATAAATTTGTTTGAAATATATATTAAAAGCAGGATATAGTAAAATATACATAGTATAGCAGCTTGCTTATTAAGTGAATAATTTCTAGGCAAAAGGAATTTGCAGTTTGAGAAATTTGTATGTCACTCAATTTCAAACTCAACACTTATGCTTTATCTACATCCGTTTTGTGGTGTCATGCTATTTTGTAAATATATATGCATATATATTCATATACAATACATATACAATTTCTATATGTGTGTATGTGTGAGACATGCCCATGTTTCAGCAGCGACAGCTTGGCGTCAACACTTTAAGGCCTCCGCAGTTGCCTTTTTTTGCTTGTGTATGCATATATGTATAAATGTATCTGTGAGTGTATGTACGAGTATGTGTATATATGCGCATGTGTTGCTGTCTTAAAAGCCTAAAGCGCAGTGTCCTTTACCACAGATTGCTGTAATCATCATGGCTCTTGTGTTTCGTGGTCATTACAACTACTCGCCATGTTCTCGTTGTTTTATTTCTCTGCTGTGGCTGTTGTTAAAGTTGTTTTTATTGTTGTGCCTACTAGTGGCACATAAACTTAATTACAACAAATCGAGAGCATTGTCAACTGCAATCTGTTCGCTCAACAGCCAGACTCGGCTCAACGCTGCTGTGGTATTGGTCGAACTGCAATGCTGACGCTGTCGAAATGTGAAATACAAAAACAAAAATATGAAAAATAAAATAAAATCAAAAACTTTAATTACTCTTCATCGCCACTGCGACGGCTTCTACATAGCTTCTTCGGCTTTATGTGTGTGTGTGTATATAAATATGAATGTATACTTCTTGTATTGTGCTGTCCTTTCAGCTTGTTCGGTTTCCTGGAAACTTTTAATCGAATTAAACGAATAACGTCATTCTCAGCAAGTCTAGAGTCAACTACTCCCTTTCTCTTTCTCTATCTCTCTCTCTCTCTCTCTTACAGGCACATACACTTTTGTAGACAATTTATACCTCCCTCTACTGGCTCACACACTTTGCATTTATCGTTTATTGACTACTTCATGAAAACAATGTCTGTCTCTTCATACCAGCTGCAGGTTCTGCGTCGGAACACCAAAATTTGCAGAAAATCTGAAAATGAAATATAATAAACTGTCTCGAAAAACATATTTACCCCTCAGAGCTCAACGAACAAGCGGCGGTTCATTATCGTTGCCTGAGACCAAAGTGCTTGAAGTGCAATTTTACACTTGACTTCCTAGGCATCGCTTGACTTTACTTATGGATGCTGGAGCAGCAGACATATGCTAGATATATATGTATGTAAACACACATACATTCATGCACACATCACATTTTTTGTTTTTTTTTTTTTGCACACTAATAGAACAAATGAAATATAGGCATCTGTCCACCTAATCGCTCATTGGCAAATTTGGCTCATTTTTCTTTCTGTGGCTGCCTCATCAGCTGCTCGATCAGTTCAAAGCCCCAATTGATTAGAAAGCGGTTAGACGCGCGTTTCAATTTCATTTGACATTCGAGCGCAATTGACCTATAAATGTTTGTGGTTTTCTATTTTTTTATTTCTTCGTTGCTTTGGTGTTTGTTATGTCTGCTTTTGTTGTTGTGCTGCTGTTGTTTGCCTTGTTGCTTCACTTTGTGATTTAGTGGTTTGGTCGACGTTCCCGTTTGGCGCGGTCAGCATTTAATTGAAATACTTTTGGTCGTCAAATAGTCGCTTTCGAAAACCACAGAATTGATTGATTGGCAAACGCAGATTACTGCTATTTTATTTATAGATATTTCGGGAGAATTTTAGGTAGATTTGTGTAAGTTCTTGTATACATGAAATAACATGGAAAATTTATAATAATTGTATGATACAGGGTTCAAACAGGATACAAATTTAGTTAAGTTCCTTGGGTAAAAATCAGCCGTTTTTAGACAATTTTTTTCTCATCCATAAAAAACTAAATGAAAAAAGATTTAAGTCTTGACCTCCCGAGCGTGAGACAGTCAAGAAGAAAGTTTTCAGTTGTTTCCCCCTCAACTTCTTCCACACAGCTTCTGCAGATGACGTCTGGTCAGATTCGCAACCTTATCCCATGGATGCCAGCGCAATGGCTTATTTAAAGCCCCAGAACTAGGGAGAGCCTAGCCTTACTAAGATCACTAGATCTCTTGCGATCGACCTTAAGCCAAAAGGCTTTTGCATCACCGCATATACTGGTGGTGGTCCAGCGCCCAGCTAGTAGTAGAACTCAATAAGATACGAAAGCACCGACCTTCGGTTCTACCATTAACGGTTCCAGGGTGCCCTTTCTAGTTAGCTCATCAGATTTACAGTTTCCTGCGATTTCGCTGTTGCCTAACACCCATACCAGTCTTATTACAAAAATACTCGATGGTACTGAAAGCGAGTTGATGAGTTCAAGGCTAGTATCGCCGTTCTGTTATCTGAGTGGGTGGTCACTTCTCTGAAGGAGGCTGCACTCCGAAGTAGTACTGCTACCTCAATGACTGCAACCTCGGCTTGGAAGACATGGCAACACTCAAGAAGTCTAAAGCTGGAGTTTAGGGAGGTCCTGACAGTACACCCTTCCACCAAACTTCACTTCAAGCTTTGACCTAATCACAAAGAAGCTCACTGCCTCCTTCAGCGGTTTCTTCCCACCCACAACTCCCTCGCTGGTATAAAAACAGAGAAGGAGCCGCCGGAGTGTGAGTTTGGCGACCCCATGATCCAAGTCGTCTAGTGTGAAGTCAAAGTGAGTGAGGATTTCCGAGTATTCAGACACGTGTTATTTTAGGAACCCAAACTCTCCGAATCTGACGGAAACTTTCGCAGCCATACACCTTCCGTCGATGTCAACGGACAATATGTGCAAAATGGCGTTAAGTGTCATGGTTGGAGTGGACCTTAGTGCGCTACACAAGCTGATGAACGTCGCCCATTGACCGCTCTCGAGTTTCTTTGCAAGTGTGGACTTTTCTTTTCCTCCTCCACATAAAAACTCCATTGAACATAATGGGCTGGACTATGGTGTCGTAGAGCCAGAGGACCATTTTCGGTGGGAGACCCCACCTTTTGGCAATGGCTACTTTACGGCAGTACAAGCACAAGCAGTACAATACAAAAAAATTATGTATTAAATACTAAGCATTTAAAACAATAAAAAGTACATTGTACGCTAGTCTTTAGTAAGCTGAATTTGCATCGCAAAAACAAAAATAAAAAAATACTTCTGTTTTACAACAGCTGGCATTCCGAGCAAACAATAAATTGAGCTTAAATTCCTTTTGAGCTTTACGAGCAGCATTGCGTAGCATACAATACGGCGCTCTAACCTACTCGCTCCTCGAGTTCATTTATTTACTTTCTTTCGTCTCGGCATTCTTTTGTGAAGAATTTCTAAGTCGCGTCGACAGGAAATGTTGCCTGGCAATAAAGCGTAATAATGATTTGTAGGCGCATGAGGAGAGCGAGCGGTAGCGAGACATTGTTGTCGTGGTAGACAACGTCAATATTTCCGTTTACGACTTGCCATCATTTCCTGGCACTTTATTGAGTCGTGCAGTGAGATAAATCGTGCAACAATTCGTTTTGAAGTTCCACAACTTCCTTCGATATGAGCACACGCCACAGTCATACCACCACCAGCCTGCCGACAAACAAACATTCGTCTCGTCTTAAAACTCATAGAAGCGCTCATTTGTAGTTGGAGCCAAGGAAAAAAGGGCGCCTTAAGCATGTTTCGTGTTTCGTCTTGTGCCTGTCACTTGTTGACTTGAAAATTGTTTGTAAATACGCGGTTTCGCGTTTTGGCTTTTGCTTGCCTTTATTACTTTTGCTTGCACACGCACTTTAGTTTTTGTTTGCGCGCTTTTCCTGGCCACAAATTGTCACGTCCATATTTTTATTCACAATTCTGCAGCTGCTCTGCCTTTTTCATGTATCTTTACTGCCTTTAAAATGCGCGTCGTTCATTTTTAACTCGCCATTGATGGATGTGTTGTCATCGTAAAACACCACATTTTCATTGCAACGAAATGCTTTACATACTTTTCGGCGCACAACACTTTAGATTTGCTTTATTGTTTTGCTAGCAGCTGGCATTTATTTAATGCGTATTTTATGGCAACACGTAGCCGTTTTTTATATAGATTTCGAACTGCTTTTTTATTCATTTTTTTTATTTATTATCGATCTGCCAATCAAATAGCTGAATTGCTGAAATTGTTCTAGCTTATTCACTAAATAAACGGCGAACTTTTGATTATCTAGTCTGCTCACCAGCTGTGTGAGTGCAGCACCATTTTTTACGACCTTGAAGTCAATAAAATTCCGTTTTTACACAAAACTCATTTAAGTCGTATTGTACGAAATTTATTACGCGAGTTTCAGCAAAAATGTTTGAATTTTTATTGGCTTCGCAAAAGAACTGAAATAATTTGCATACTTTTGGGCGGCAAAACAAGGTTTTAACCAGGAGAGCATGTTTTTCCATATTCAATTGCATACAAAATTTCATCCGCATATACTTATATTATATTCGGAAAGTAAAATGAGTGATCTCGTTTTGAAAATCTGACCTCTTTCTCATATAAGATAATTTCAAGGTATTTTAAGCATGCCGTCTATATGTAAATACGCGACCTAGGCTCCCAGTTTTTGAGATATCTGTATACAATTTTTCAAAAATCCTTTTTTTCTAAAAAATGCTATTTATTCGTCGAAAAGCCGATATCAGACCCGTAAGAGCCATTTGAACTGAACTATCAAAATCAAGCCTTTGTATGGCAAACTTTGTTACTTGACAAGATATCTTAACAAAATTAGGTACATTTAATTATCCAAGATAGCGCTTAAATTTCCGAACAAATTGTTGAAATCGGACCATTATTGCATATAGCTGCCATAGAAACTGTTCGGCCAAAACCAAGATCTTGTATAGAAATCTTTTTTATTTGAAAAGATATCTTCTCGAAATTTGACATGAATAATTCTTCAGACCAACTCTACAATCTCCGAACAAATTGATCAGATAGGACCATTATTGTATATAGATCCCATGTAAACTGTATTATCAAAATCAAGCCTTTGTATGAAAATTTTATAACTTGATAAGATATTTTCATGAAATTTGACGCAAATTTTTGTCCAAAGCAACGCTATAATCTCCGAACAAATTGTTCAGATCGTGCCATTATAGCATATAGCTGTCATACAAACTGACCGTTTGAAATCAAGCCATTGTATGAAAAATTTTGTTACTTTAAAAGCAATCTTAACGAAATTAGGTTCAAATTATTTTCCAAGCCAGCGCTTCAATCTTCGAACAAATTGTTCAGATCGGACTTTTATAGCATATAGCTGCCATACAAACTGAACAATCAAAATTAAGTTCTTGAATAGAAAACTCTTTTATTTTACTCATTTGTTCTTTCGGAGGTGCTTTATTATGTTTTAGAGAAGTTATTTAAAATTTATAGTATACCTTTAGGTGCTTTGCATTACTGCAATATGATTATTTTTGATTTTAAAAAATATATAATTGTACTGCATAATAGAAAGTTATCAGCAAAAATGAGCTAAACCATTCTCCAACTTATTCATTTATTTTTTTTTTATTTGTGGTAAATCATAAAAAATTCAAACTATATAGCATACATTTAGGGCGTTAAATCTTGCGCTGTCATAGTAGCATCGAAATTCCGCCAGAAAAGTGCGCCAAATCGTCTTTAAAGCGATTGCAGCAGCTGAAGAAATGCACATTTTCATTTTGCTGACTTCGAAATTCTAAGCGTTTTGCTATTCTCACACACATACACATATGAATAACCCATTTCCTCACGCGCTTCATTCGCTCGTGTTTCATTCAATTTGTTGCTATCTCCCCAGCGACTTTATTGAAACTTTCTACACACTTTGCGTTTCATATTGGCAGAATTCTGGAAAAGTGCAAGCAGCAACAATGTGATTGACAGCTTTTTGAAGACGTTGCACGTATTTCATGCATCGTTCAATTTATATTTCACATACAGACACGTGCAATTTGCACACATTTCAAGATACATTTGCTTATTTCTTTTTTTTTGTGACTGCTTTGCTATATTTTTTGCAAACTCTCTGTGGGAGCTGTATGTTTTTACAATATTTTCTTCAAGTTATTGATATCTAGCGTTGAGTAGTGTTGATATGAGGAATTATATGCTTTTTTATGATTTTTTTTTATAATTTCATAATTTTTAAAATTCCACTCACTAAATTATACAAATTTTAGTACCATGCTATGTATTAATAATCATAACCCAATAATTTCCACATTTATTTTAAACCCTTACAAATAAGTTAATTATCTAAAATTTATAGCCAAACCCAACAGCATAGCGTAGAACACACACTCTAGGGTATAATATTAATTTATCTCTTTTTGAGCTTTCATTTGGGTAATTAATTACGTATACGACCTGTACGACCGACAATTGCCAGCGCCACTCATGGTCTCAAGAGATTCACATGGCAATCATAAAATTTGTATGTCAGCAGCAAGCAATGCGTTCACACATCACTCATATTTGTGTATATGTGTGTATGTGCGCATGTGTCTGTTGCTTTAGATGATAATAACTGAAAATGTGAAATAATTTTGACATTTTCTCTGGAGGTAAACTTTTAATAGTTCACTTTGACCCCAAGCTTTGGATAATCTATCAAAGCAGCAGGGGGAGTGGCAGCAAGTGGAGTGTGAAATGAGTTCGATTATTTAGCTGGGGTCGGTTTTGTAGTTGTTGTACCACCAAGAGTGCTTGAGTGCATGCACACCTACACAAGCGAGTGTGTTAATGGTGTGTTCGCTTTTCGTTCGCACTACGAGTGCCACACAAGTGTCAACTTCAAGTGCGTTGACATAATAATTAATCATTTAATTAATTAACATGCCAAGCAATTATGTCACAATCATATTTTTTATTTTATTTACCTTAATACTAATGAATGTTTTGTTTTGTTGACAGTTGGGGTTGCGCTCAATTATTTAAATTATGAAATGACATTAAATAACTAAAGAAATATAGTAAATATGTTAAGAAATTATAACAATAATAATCGTATTTGTTGTATGAGCAACAAAAACGTATTGAAGATATTCTAACTGTAGGTTGACCTTTCATATTTGATGCTGAAAGCCGATGCAGAGTACAATGAAATAGAAAATTAAAAAAGTCATGTTTTAACTATGTTCGACCTTTTTAACTAGAGAATTAGAAACAATGATACACACCCCAAATAGAAGGAAGTGATATCTGTAGACTCTTGTTCAAAATCCTCCATATTGTGTGACATTATAGTCCATTGAGGGTATTTTGTTTTGGAGTACGGTTCATTTCTTTTAAGGGTAGCTGTCAAAGTAGCTCTCAATAAAAATACTCACATTCACCAATTTCGGTGGCGATTCCTATACACAGTAACGAATATTGATCATCACGGAAGAGGTAAATTTTAATAATTTCGACTTGCTGGTGGATCGTTTCTATGTTAAAATGGCTAATCTTACGGAAGAGAAATGTCAAAAGAACGGAAAAAATATGGCGTCGTTTGGTGTCTCTGTCGGGGTCAACTTTTGTACTCCCTTATAAAAAACTTTCTTTAAAAGAACTTAATTCCGATCGTTTAGTTTGTATGGCAGCTATATGCTATAGTGGTTCGATATTAGCGACGTCGACAAATGAGCAGTTTCATGCGGAGAAGAGGACATGAATGCGTATACTTTTAAGTAGAGTATTGCTTCTTTTCTTGTCAAGCATTGGCCACATATATTTAGTTATATTTTTCCATCTGTTATTTGCTAATTGTTAATATTGTATATTGAGCTCTTTCCTGATCGATCCCAGTGGGTTTGGTATTAACTACAGCTCGGATTCGTTTGAGAAAACTCTTGCCTTTGCCAACTCATCTGCCGAAAATGTTCCTGTGACCAGATCAAGTCTAAGTGGAGCTTGTCTTCTAGTGAGCTAAGTGCCTTCTTGCAGTTAAGAAGTATACTGGAATTAGTCATGGGCGACGACAAGGCCGTGCATATTGTTGCTTTATATATTCTCTCGTTGTTATACAATAGAGCTTCGCAGGCCTTCTCTATGCCCAGTGCTTCTGCTTGGAAGTTGCTGCCGAGTTCGGAAAGAGACAGAAATGTCCAGATCATCGGAGTATACTACCGTGCCTCCAACGCAGTCCATTTTGGACCCAATTTTTGGTTATAATGCCCTACTTTAACTTGTACAATAATTTATTTCATGGGTTTTTACACAAAAATTTCAATAAAGGTCTTCTGTGAAACTTTTCTTATTCGTTTCGACTGAGTTTTCAACCCTACTAAATAGTTACTTATACGACATGATGTACCTAAAAAGCAGTAAGGTAGCAGTTGTTATAATTATTCTTGTCCTACAGCTGCATTATTTATTATTATTATTATTTTTAATAAATCTCATTTTATACTAGCTTATGCGATTTATTTACATAAAAAAAATTCAATTTTATTTTATTGGTATTAATAAGAAGTCATTAGCATAGCCTTTTAGTCAGATTTAAGCCGATCAAAATTTTCCTTAGGCACATTTTAGTGGCATTATATGCGGGATTTCACAAAAAAAAATTTTAATGAGTATTAGAGCTAAACAATCTTTTTTTTTTACAAAATTATTTTTTTTATTTTTTTTGTTTTATTTTTATTTTTTTATAATTTTTTGTTTTATTTTAATTTTTTTATTTTTTTCTAGAGTGTAATCTTATAGTTAATATCACATTTTCAATTATTTGCTATTATTTTTTAACAAAACAATAATAATTTGCTTGCTTACCTTACAGCACTTATCAATATTTTTCATATTACATGCACCCACTGATTCCTACTGCCATTTTGTATCTGCTGCTCTCGTTACCCCGCACTTTTTTACGACGTTATCGCCTGAGGATTTTCGATCACGTTCCATTTGCTGACGTTGCACAAATATTTTACAAACTCGCTCCTCTCGTAACGAGTGGCTTGTATACGTTTTTGTTGTTGATTGTAAAAACCTTATAAAATGCAGGTTATGGCACCAACAGCACACACACATACACATGCATGTGGGTACACGAACTCAACAATGGTGGCGACAGTTGTAGTTGTTATTACTGTTGTGTCACCTATTGTTGTTAACACTGTCATGGCTGCTGCTGCTGCTACACCGTTGCAAGTGCGCGCCACTCAAATGCACAAGGCAATTGTCAGCGTAATTGCCAAACGGTGCAAACGTCATTTAGAGCGTTTCAGATCACTTCGAGTGCAGCTACACATTTGTAAGCACCCATACACACACACAAACACTCGCGCATGCATACATACATATGTGGTTGAGTGCTCGCGGCATTTGCTTGCCGCAGTCTTCCAACCGTGAAGAGGAGCCAACCAAGCGCACCGCGCTTTAACCCGCCTGACAGCTATGAATACCAGCTACTCATCAGCATTTTAGTGTTTTGGTGTTGTTGTTGTTGCACTGTTGTTGACACACTATTATTGCGCGCATCGCTGTTGCTGTTGTTACGCCTGCGTTTGTTGTTGCTGTTGTGGTTGGCATCCTCATTGACGTTCGCACCGCCACCGCCGCCGTCGCTGCTGCCGCTCCGTTGCTGCCATTATTGGCGTTGCTTTTAAGTGGTTTTGTGCGTTGATGTTGACATTTACATTGTTGTTGTTGTTGCTTGCCGCTGTTGTTTGCATCCATTGCTGCATTGTGTTGCTCTTTTATATTATATTTATTTTATTTTATTCTTTCATGTACCGTTGTGCACACAAACACACACACACACACTCACATGCGCATGTGTTTGCTATCAATTGCTCTGTTTGCCTCCATTGTGCGCGCATCGGCATCGCATTCTTTGTATTCTGCTCATATTCCTGCTGCTCTTGCACTTTTACATTCAATGCTGTCATTTGCACTTGCTGCCGCCTTCGCTGCTTGTTGCCTTCGCACGTGCACGTTAAAAGGCTTGTAATTTTTATGTTCTCACTCATTTTACGCCCACCCCCTACCCTCCTTTCGCTGGTTGACTTGTCAGCGCCCGGCCGCATCAGAGTTCACTCTTGTCCCTTTTATTGGCAAATTTTAGGTTAATTTGTTTTACGTTCACTACTCGGCTTACACACACGCACACATGCATATGCATTTGTGTACGTTTCTTTATGGTCGCTCTCCTCTCAGCACATATTTGCTCTGCTTAAAGTCATTTGCTGTGTTTAATGATACTTAAAAGCATGCAGTAAAAATTAAGAGCGTCAATTTCACGGCAAATTCTCGAACAATTCACGATTCTATGGAGGGAGGTGATGCATGCGGTCGTCGGGGGGAGCATGACGCTTTAGTGCACGTTGCCTACCCTTCATATGGTATAAACTCGATTCGGTGTGATAAAATTTAATTCATTCTAATATCTAGTTTTATTGAAGCTACGCAAGCTATACCATAAAGTATCGATGAACTTGGATAAAATATTTACTTTTTTCCACTAAATATATATTTCCACAAAATACATCATGCTGGTAGAAGATTTCCGCACATGGTTAGGTTAGAGTTAGGTTAGATGGCTGATCAAAGATCGCACGTGGACTCCTCTATATAGTACTTTGTGAGGAAGAACTCCTGTGTTCGAACTATAAATTAGCTAAACGCTTAGTAGACGATACAAATTTGCACAGGTGTTTAATTTCCATTCTCGCCAGCTCGGTGGGATGTCTGAAAGTATATTTCCATCTCCTTCTGCCATACAACTTCTGCAGATGGCCTCTGGTAGGATTCCCAGCCTTACTGCGTGAACGCCTATAGGACAATATCTCGTTAAAAGCCCCAAAACTAGGGAGAGGCTAAACTTATAAAGGGCAAAGAGATCACAAGATCTTCGCATACGTGAAAATTATAATGATATTGAATCAAAACTCAAAGCGGTTTGAAATTAATGATTTCATCTATTAAATATTTGACTTATTTAAATATTTACGAGAGACGGCTATGACCTCCAATTAGTTTTACGGCAGTAAGCTTCAGGAGACATATATTACATTTAAAATATTTTTATAGACTTTAGAATGTTGAGTTTGCCACGATATTTGCAACAACCTGAAGGGAAGCGTCGGAGACCTTATAAGGCATATATTTCCCTCTTAACCGGACAAGAGTTCATGGGTGTTTTCAGAACCAATTCCACTCTAACAGCCGGACATTCTCATTTTAAATTTTGCTCGAAAACCCATTCGTCGACAGAGACGAAGCTATATGTACAAATGATCAACGTGACAAGTTGATTTGATCTAGCTACGTCCATTTCACTCCACCCAACGTTTCGTTTGTATACCAGCGAACTACTCCCTCAGTTCTCAAGATAACGGTCTTAAATTTAACACACGCACATTTCTCCCCATGAAGCTGCTCATTGTTTAAAACATCCGATATTGGACACATATATCATATAGCTGACATGCAACTTACCAATCGAACTCAACACCTTTTATGGAAAACTCTTTATTTGTCAAGGTATCTTCACAAAATTTGACATGGAGATTTCTAAGCGCAAGCGAAGTCTACATTTTTTCTTATTTTATATGTAATTTATTTTTTTCATTTTAAAATATTTTATTTATTTGCATACATATTAAACAATTTATTTTTAATTTGTTATAATTCCAAATTATACCGCTCGTATTCGTACTGTTTAAAGAAATGATGATGATGATAACTTTGTAATTTCTGTTACGAATACAGGGCGTATGAGCAACATTTAATGCAATACATTGAATATTTACGAAGCAAAAAGAGTATATTAGAAAAATAATAATATTAATATGAACAATAATTTTTCTTCGCTAAATAACAATTTTTCCAATAATAATTTTGTTGATTGAAAAAAGACTGCGAAAGAGTTATTAATCAATTAGTAATGAAACAATATTTTCTCAAATAATTAAGTGTTATTTCATATTTCACCGGCGATTGTCATCCGTAAACTAATTTTAGACGTGAGAAGAATGTAAGTCAATGTCTTTTTGCTTTTGTAAACCCTTAAAAGTAATCTTGAGGTAGATATACTTCATAATTTATCACGTGACTTCGAAAACAATTATTATTGGATACATTTCAGACAAATACTAAATTAATTTTGAGCTTTACCTTTTAAAAATGTAAGTATCGGAAGAGGGTTTATGGTTTAATGTCAGAATGGGGGGATCCCCTAACGAATATTTCCTCCTCCGCCCATCTATGTTACATAAAATTAAAAGAAAAAAATGTTTTTATTGTGTTCAGAAAAGTAAACAAAGTTTTGGAACTGTTGGCGTGATTCCCGTCAAATGAGTAGCTGAAACAAAAAAATTCGAAAAGTTTATTGCACTTAAAGATATTTCCTATACAATGTTCTTTTGACTCTTTGAAAAATATCAAAAATTAACAAAATGGCGTAATTTTGAAAAAAAAATCGTTTTTTAGGTAAAAAATGGTCGTTTTTGTAATGCCAAATTGACAATTTTCAACCAATCAAAAAGATCGTAGGTCATTGTATAGTAAATGTATTCAAAAATACTCAGTTTTGAAGTCGATCGGTTGATTTCTCGATGAGTTATGATGTTAGCAATTTTTAAAAATATCGTTTTGAGAAAAGCGTTTAAAGTTTCGCTTATAAATGTTTCGCTCCTTAGGACGATGCCATCCAAAAACTATTCAAGATACAACCTTCCCGACTTCACAGGACATTTATGGAAATAAAAGCTATCGAAAAAACAAATAAAAAAAAATTTTTTTTTTGAAAGTGTCACACTGGTATAGCCCCTTAAATACATTTTTTTTTTGTAAATTTATCTTGTATGTCAATTAAGTTACGCTATTATTATCACAATACTTTTTTAAACGTTTTCTACGTTTCGCTTACTGTTTTCCGCATAAAGCCGAAGAGGCTTTAATTTGTGGTCAATATGGTAGAGTTCAAAACCCAGTTGTTGTTCGTGATTTTTTTATTTGATAATAATAAATATGTTCGAAGAAGCCATTTATAGGTTACGATGTCAACATTTATCCTAAAAAAGTATATTAAAGGGTTACGATATTAATAACCGAAACTAGTATTAAAACTGTCTGAGTTTCAACAAAGTGTACATACTTCAAAACATTCCAATTACTCAGCGTCAGTCACTTGACAGTTATGTCACAACAACATTAACTCATTGCATCTCTCATGCCATTAAGAATAGCAGACTTTTACAGCTTTTAGTAATAACTTTGTCAATTTTAAACATTTCTTATGAAAGCGAAAACGAAAACAAAAATGTTGCCCACCCTTTCTCCTTTTGGAATTTTCACAAGTTGCGACAACACACATTGCTTAACACCTGAGCACTTTAGACTGCAGCCGTTAATGTGATTGCTGTTGACAGTTTTGCCTACAACTTGTGCTTGTGTTTTACTTATTTGTTCTTACATTTGTTGTTGTGCGTTGAAAATTTGCTCATATTGAATGAGTTCATCCATCAGATGAATGTGTGTGTGTGTGTGCGTGTGTGCATTGTTCTTAACTGTTTTATGATTTTCATACAAGCTTTTAAGCGCCATGCGAAGGCATCAGCTCGAATTGTTGCCTTCTATTAATTACATACTCATGTATAGTATATATATACATACATATGTGTAAATTTTTTCTGTGTGTGTAAATGCCTCTGTTTTTATGTGTATGTGCATTACTGTTTACACTTGTGCTCATCGCTCTCAGCCAGCGTTCCACGGCTGTAAGTGAAATCCTCCGCAGCACAAACACTCTCACATATATACACTCACGCTCTTGCAGGCGTTGGCACACAGTCGCATGTTCGCGTGTATTCAGCCTTCCTGTGCGCAAGTTTCAGTGTCTACGTCGATCGTTAGCAGCGCTGCGTAAGCGTAATTAAAATGCAAATAAGTGCCGAGACAAATTGAATTTTCTTACTACTTATATTCACTCACTCGATTTAATTGGAATAATGTTAGACTTTTTGCTAGATATTGCATGTGGCATTGAATAAATGCTAATGAGCATAGAAAGAGAAAGTTATATGTGAAATGTGTGCGAAATGCAGGTGGGAGTTGAAACTCATTTTTTTATTTACAAAATTTAAGAAAATTCTTTGTTTGATTTGGCTATAAATTTTTAAACTGTTTAGTGCTAAATTATTCTTATGATGTGAGCAAGGCTGTATTTTTGGTAAACAATTTCATCGTTACCATTGCTTAAATAGAATAAAGTTACTATTTCATTTATTAAGAGAAAGCAATATAGTCTTTTTAATTTCGAAAAGTGAATCAGATTAATCAAGTGTGTAGGAATGAAAACTAAAATCTTGACATATGCGACGGAATGTTTCTTTAAGTTCAAAATTTGATTTTCAAGATTATAACAGTAATCTGAACTACCTCGAAAAGCGAACCGGGTCATTAAATTTGAGCTCAGACAGGAGAAAATGGCTGCTGCTGTTCCATTTAGGATTTTAACTAAGAATATTGCAACAAGTATTTCTCTATGATTCCTAAGTCTAGGTAGATTTATTTGTTTTAAAAGACTAGTGTATGGAGGAGGACTTAATCTAGAATCTCGTCTGAAATGCCCTAAGTCGAAGCGTAAAACTTGGTTTTGAACCGACTTTAACTTGTCAGTTTAGAATTGCTAACCGTACATATATACAATAAAGAAAATTGTTAGGATGGTCTTTTAAAATAGATTTTATTTCCAATTTGGAGTAGTATTTTACGTCATCATCACAAAACTAACGGGTGGGCCATCTAACGTTTTGAATTTGAATTATCTATATTTCGACATTGAAAACGTCAAATACCATTCGGAAAGTGACAGATATTCAGTAAAAAGTCTAAAATTTACAAAATGGGTCGCTATTCACTAGAAGAAAACTGGGAAATATAGAAAATTTTTTTCCAAAGTGGTGAGTCAAGTGGATGGCCAATTTAACCGAAAAATCATCTTTTCGGACGAGGCTCATTTCCACCTCGATGGTTACGTTAACAAGCAAATTGTCGCATTTGGGGCACAGGACGGCACTACGTGCCATACAGCAAACGCTACACTCAATCTTTTACGCCCTATCTTCAAAAATCGCATAATCAGCAAAGAGGTGATGTGAATTGGCCTCCCAGAAGCTGCGATTTAACTCCGCTGGACTATTTTCTGTGGGGAGCTGTTAAAGATAAATGTTACGCTAACCATCCAGAAACAATTCAAGATCTAAATTACGAGATTCAAGCTGCTGTAGCTGACATAAGGCCTGAAACCATCGAGAAAGTACTCCAAAATTGGGTGGATCGGATAAGCTACTGTAAACTTAGCCGTGGTGGTCATTTGTCCGAAATTGTTTTCCACAAATACATTTCATAAAACAACCTTTCAATTAAATGTTAGACCTTTGAAAAATATCAAGCCGTTTTTTTTTATTGACTTTTTAAATTTAAAATTGTATATTGCCTACCTATAAATCAAGAAAAAATTTTAACTTTTGTTGCACATTTTCCATAAAAGAACTTGATTTAGATCGATCAGTTTATATGACAGCTATATACTATAGTCGTCCGATATCGATGGTTCCAACAAATGAGCAACTGCTTGGTGAAAAAAGTTCGTGTGCAAAATTTCAGATCGAATTCTCAAAATTGAGGGGCTAGTTCGTGCATACGAGGTGTGTTCAAAAAGTATCGCGAATTTTGTGTTTTTTCAAAAAATTATTTATTTATTCATGAATATCTATTTTGTCCCCTTCAAAGTAATCCCCATGAGATATTATACACTTGTGCCAACGGTTTTTCCAATCTTCGAAGCACTTCAAAAAATCATTTTTTTTATCTTCTTCAGCTTCTCCTTCGATGCCGTCTTTATCTCCTCAAGAGAAGGGTAAAGTCGTCCTTTCATGAGCCTCTTCAGTTTAGGGAACAAGAAAAAGTCACTGGGGGCCAGATTTGGGGAATACGGTGGCTGCGGCATCATTAGTGTGTTGTTTTTGGCCAAAAAGTCGCGCACAATTGGTGCAAAAGCCAATTTTTGTTCTTCCACAAATCCGGGCGTTTCTGGCGGATTGCTTCGCGCAAATTGCGCATAACTTGCAGGTAATATTCCTTATTGACCGTTCTTCCCTGTGGCAAGAACTCATGATGCACCACGCCCCTGCAATCGAAGAAAACTCAGTTACGATTCGCGATACTTTTTGAACACACCTCGTATGCAGGCAGACAGAAAATAGTCAATCAATTCATCTCATCGCGCTGACCGTTTATATGTATATATATTTATTTTTCTTATCGGGTCTCTAACGATATTACTTCTGCGTGTTGCAAACTTCATGTCAACTTTAATATACCCTTATAAGGGTATCAAAATCAGCTTTGATTATTTTTTAAGAGGTTAGGGCTCTGGACTAACGGGTTAACTTTGACAATTTATGCTAGAACTAAAGAAAATGGAATCGATTTTCTGTGTTACTGGTATCTGGGGGACACTGTAGCGAGTGAATTTTTTGTTCACCTTTCTACTAATCAAAAAATTGTTTAGTATGGTTTTTAATGTAAACCTGAACTAGAGAAAAAATTTTAAATTTTTTTCAATCTCAGACTGGATTAACTTCTAAAATATAAATTCTGAAAAGTATATTTTTGTGAATCCACCATAACTAGGCTTTTTATTGAAGACCTAGGTGTATATGGTAAGAAACTATTAGCGAAATGGTTCTCCAACAAAAAGTGAAGGTTGTTAGAAAATCGTCAGCAAATGGTAGAGAGATGGCAACAGAGCTCGCCATCTCTCGCGAGTTTATTCAAATGATTTTGATGAATATTTTAGGTATGAAACGCGTTCTTGCTCGACTAGTCCGGGAAAAACTGAACTTTTTTAAAACAGAGTACAATTGTGACCATACTTAAAGTCAAAAAGACAATGAATACCATCGATTAACAACCACTGTATTCCCCAGATTTACCTCTGTGTGATTTTTTCTTGTTCCCCAAACTGAAATTGCCGCTCTGTGTAATCTGTTTTCATTTGATTCAAGAGATAAAAGAAAATTTACTGAAGGAAATGAGGGCTATTTCTAAAAGAGCTTATGAAAGTGTGTCGAGGACCGGAACAATCGTTGAAATAAGTGTATTAAATCTGGTGGGGATTACTTTGAAGGCGCCAAAATAAATATTGATGAATGATTAAATAGGTTGCGTTTTATTCACAATTTTTATATGTCCATATAATTCCTCTAACCCACACTAAATCACCGTTAAAAAGTACTAATAATTTTTTTCGTCAAAAAAAAAAAAATAAAAAAAAATAACCGAGTCATAAATTTTATTTATGAAAGATAGTCCGTATGCACTGCTTTCTTAGAGGTGGCTAGGAACCTATTTTTCAGAGTACCTAACGAAAAAAAAATTTTTTTTTGATCCACCTTAATATGCATTGATGTTTGACAATGAAATGAACTTAATCAAAAAATCATAGTAGACCATTTTGATAGAGCAGTAAATTTCCTACAAAACTATGAGTTTCATCGTTCAAAATATTTTTTTTTCATTGAATTATAAAATTAATAAGAAATAAAGAATTTTTCCAAAAATAATCAAACTTTAACTGTTAATATCTTTTAAACGGTTGGGTTTACGAAAAAAATCATTAGAGATTTTTGTAGAGCATTCAATTTCCTACAAAATCTAAGGAACAAGATATTATTTCAAGAAGTTGGAAGCGAGATATAAATTTTTCTATCTGATAATAAGAAAAAATAGAAAATTGTATGTAGGAGGACCTTCCCGTTACAATTAAAAACTCATATATGGAGAGGCTTTCTAAGAGGTGTCTAGGAACCTATTTTTCCGAGTACCGATCGAAAAAAAAAATTTTTTTGAATCACTCTAATGAATACACAACACTTACTGACCGGCATACACATTCCTAAGTGGACTAATATATATTTCAAAGACGTTATAATAGAAAATTACCTACTTCCGTTACTCACTATCTGATCCTTCTACCCCATCTGCTTTTTTCTGCTCTTCTTCATATCCTGCTTGTGAGTTATGAATACATATGCGAAATTTTCACCGTCATTAAACACTTCTCGCATGATTGATCTCACTCATGCCTGTTTGTAAGCATGTGTATATGTATAATTATGTGTGTGTATGCATATAGATACTTTTATTCGCTGTGTGCGTATTTGCTCGCTTCTTAATGTCTTCATTCGCCAGGCACACAAAATCCAACGCGCTTTCTGCATTTGATTTATGCAAATTTCAATTATGATGATTTGCATTTTCATAATACGAGTAACATAAACATTTTGACACGCCTACACACACATACACTCATATGTATATATACGTATATAATACATACAACCGAATGCGTATCATATAGTAAAGGATTCTTGCGATGGCGAAATGGCGTTAAATTGAATGCTTTGCGCGCTGTTGCGCTTGATAACGGGATATTGCTCTTTTATGTGGCACCTAATTGCTTTTATGAGCGTAAATAATTGATTTTGTTATGATACGCCTTATTTGTTATTGTTGTTGTTGTTCCTATACGCTGCGCGGCTTATTATTATGCAATGTCAATTTTGGTTTTGGTCCCTGTGCCATACTCCATGTGGAGACTGCGATTTTGAATTTATGAGCCGATTAACGCGCGAATGGTTGGTCGGTTTTGTAAAATATTTATTATAATGAACCAATACATAAATATACCAGGGTAGTTTAGTGGTAATACATGCAAATACGTGAATGTGTAGTGGTCAACCTCGAAATTAATGTTTAGCATAATTATAAAATTTATGCAAAATGTATTCATTGGCAGTGCTTATGTGTTAGTTTTGTTCATCAAATTCTGCGAAAATTTGGTTAGAATAAAATTTCATTTAATTTGATGCAATTGGGAAAATTATTGGGAATATTGCTTTTTCAGAAGGTTTAAATGAGAATTTTTGTTATGTGGATAAAGAGAGGAAATGCGTTTTCTAAGAGACTTTTGTATTTTTGTACTAATTTGATACACCATACAAAAGGGAACGTCGGAGACCCTATAAACTATATAAATATATACCTAAATGAGCAGCGTGTCGAGCTGAGTATATATGTACGTCCCACAGATTTTGAGAAATCGATTTGAAATTTCGAATACGTTCTTTTCTCCCCAAAAAGCTACTCGTTTGTCATAATCGCTGATATCAGACGACTAAAGCATATGGCTACCATATAAACTAACCTATCAAAATCAAGTTCTTGTATGGAAAAGATTTTTATTTTAAAAGATATCTTTACAAAATTTGCCAGGGATTGTTATGGAAGACAACTTTACAATAACCAAACAAATTATTCAGATTGAACAGATATATCATATAGCTGCCATACAAATCGACTAATGAAAATCAAATCCTTGTAAGAAAACATGTTTTATTTGACAAAATATCTTAACGAAATTTGGCATAAAGTATTATCCAAGGCAACGCTACAATCTCCAAATAATTCGTTCAGATCGGACTACTACAACATATAGCTGCCTTACAAACTGACAGATCAAAATCAACTCCTTGTATAGAAAAATATTTTATTTGACAAGATATATTAACGAAATTTGGCATAAATTATTATCCAATGCATAGCTGTAATCTCCCAAAAAAATTTTCAGATCCGACTACTATAGCATATAGCTGGCATACAAACCGACTGATTTTAATGAAATCCTTGTATGGAAAACATTTTTATTTGAAAAAGTATTTTAACGAAATTTGGCATAGATAACTTTCGAAGACAGCACTACAATTTCTGAAAAAATGCTTCAGATCGGACTACTATAGCATAATATTGCTGTCATACAGACTGCATGAAATGTAAGAGTATACTGCCTGTTCCGGTTTGCTTTAATACATCTTCCAGCAGCGGTCAGTTAAGTCCTCATAGCTTCCTCATACAATATTCTACAACGCTTTACTTTCCTACATATTTTTGTTGTTTTTTATTGTGCCTTAACACTTTAAGCACATTCGTATTCCATTTTGTCACAATGACCTTTGCCAAATCGTGTGACCACGCCACAAAAAATTTAATTTGAACAAAACTTATAAATTTACATATTTATAGTATGTCTCTGTTTGCGGACAAACACTTACAACTGCAAATTACAGAAATAAATCACCAGTTACATGTGTAGGCAGCGTAGTTATGAGCAAACTTCGTAGTATGCCCAACCATCTCCAAACAAAAAAAAAAAAATACAAACAAACTCTGACTCAATCAAGCGCCCAACTGATTGCAGCGACACCCACAAACAAGTTTATTTTGTTTGCTTTTTGTTTTATTTTCAACATTTGTATGCTGTCAAAAAGACAAAAGAGTTGTGACGCCTAAAATGCTGCTGCAAATCATGTACATACGTAATTTGTACAACAAAATGCCGACAGCCAAAGCTCGTTTAGCAAACGAATTGGCATCTTGTGTTTTGGTATTCAAATGGTGAGCCCTGTGTAAGGACACGAGAAATTTCAAATATGGCTAGGGCGAGCGTATGAGCAAGCCTGAGTAAAAACTGAAAGAGACGGAGCGGTTGAAGAGCGCTAAAGCCGCAATCGAAGATATTGCATAACAAAGCTGCTTAATCTTTAGCTGCTCGGCTTGCTTGATGTTTAGAGCAAGGCGATTGTATTGTTGTAATATTGACAAACCTTAAGCCTTCTTATTGTATTTTTTTCCTTTTTTTTTTTTTGAAAGTTAAGAAAAGCCACCAACCGCAGCGGCACTGCAATCAACGTGACTTGCATTTCGAACACGTCCGCCTCGTATGATTCGTACGTGCAAGGCAATAGACTTACAATGCACGTTTTACTATCTTTTATCTTTTTAAACACTAATGTGTGTTTGTAAGCGTGTGTGTGTGTGTGTGAAGGAATTTCTTAGGCTGCAGGCATTTGCAGAAGTGTCCTTTTGTGGCTTTTATAGCTTAGCCAGGCAGGAAGTGCTCAAGTTCTACGAATACTTTCAGTCTATATTCTATTGTGTGTGTTGGAAAGGAGACTAAAAATGTGCATACATACACAGGTATATATTTTGAAGAATTCGGGTACAGTCTTGTGCAAAAAATTAAGTATTTTGGATTTAAAATTATCAAATTAATTTATATCAGCTACTGAAATATTTTAATTGAGTACGGTTTAGTATGTAACAGAACTTTTTGAATAATTTTTGTATAAGCTTCAAGCATAGTTTTTTCCAGACTCTTAATCTAAAAAAGTTGCCATATGCATGCAATTACTATGTTTTACATAAGTAATAAATTTAAGAAAATTGTTCAATGTGGTTATCCAAGTCAAAATATTAGTGAAAAAGCTTATTTTCAAAAATACTCTTATATAGAGTTGCCACCAGATTTTTAATTTTTTTTGAATATATCGAAAAATTACATAGAAAATGGAGAATTTTTAAACAAATAGACGAAAGTATGATTTATTATAAAAATACTATTGCATAGTATTGCCATCAGTATTTAAAAAATTACAAAATGAAAAATTTGTATAGAGAAAAAGAAAATTACTAACAAATAAATGAAAGTAAGCTTTATTATATAAATTATGTTGCATACAGTTGCCATCCTTATTTAAAAAATTAATAAAATAAAAAATTGCATTATGTGTTTTTTTTGTATTTGTATGAAATTTAATATGAATAAGAAAAAGTAGACTATATTTTTTTAAACATATAAAAAAATAATTTTCAAAAAATATATGAAAGTAAGCTTCACTATTCGAAAACTAATTTACAGAGTTGCCATAAGAATTAAATATTTTTAAAAATAAAAAATAAAAGGCTGACGAATTGTATACATAATAGTTAACTGACAATCTATTCAAAAATTAATTTTTAAGTCTAATTTTAATTTGATCTGAAATAATTTTTTTTAATGTAGTAAAGGTGGCAACTCCTTTCCAAATTCTAGTTATGTTTAAAACAATCTATTTTTAATAATCTAATTTTAATTTTGTCATAAAAATATTTTTTTTTATTGTGGTAAATATGGCAACTCTGCTCTAACTAGAAATAAAATTATATTTATGGTTAAACTAAAATTATACTATTAAAAATAGATTTATGATACATACAAATTTATGGAACCCGAAGTAAAAATTCCAAAAAATTGCCTTTTCACAATATAGAGTTGCCATCTGTATTAAAAAAATGGTAATAAATTTAAAAATACTTATATAGTTTCCAAAATTTAATTTCATTGGCTTAAAAAACGTGATTTTATTATCAAGTTTTAACAGAGTTGCCACCTTTATTAAATAATAAAATATAAATTATATGAAACATATATACATATGTACATATAACATAAAAACATTATATAATAACTATTGAACATCTTTACTTTGTGAAATTTTGGCCTAAACAAAAAATAATCCACTTAAATTACTATTAAGTGATTAGCCAATTCTTATATGTGTACATATATGTATATTTGTTTAAATATGTACTATATACTTGTGCAAACAAAGCCTGCACGTTGCCAATCAATCATGTTTTTCCTTCACCAACTGTCATTAGTACACTGTACAACTGTAGAACAAGACCTTAACAGACATTTGCCATATTTTTTATAATTTCCTTTTTGTCTTTTTTATTGATTCGTTTTTGTTATTGTTGTGACATGCTTAAAAGCTCGCTTTGTTTGTGTTTACACTTTCTGTGTAAACACGTGCTCCCGCCTAATTGCCAAACAATTTCTGTTTACCCAACACATTGCAATGCTTGAAATGGTGTTTTTCCTAGTTGGAGTGGCGCTGGGTCGCTGGACGGCCCAGTTTCGATTACTCATACGCAGTGGCGGCATTACAATTGTGTCACGTTTTTGTGGTTTGCAGTAGACGCAGCAGACAAACTCGTTGCTGTTTGGTGGAGCGTAAATGTTATGCGCAGAAATATTATGAAATATTATTTATAGCAAGCGACAGCTTATTGGAAACAAGATTTATTTATATTTAGTAGATGGCTGCCACACAAACTGCATGATCGGAATCAAATGCTTGTATGAAAAACTTTTTCATTTGACAAGATATCTTTACGAAATTTGCCATGGATTATTGTCCATGGTAATGCTATAATATCTGAAGAAATTTTCCATATCGAACCACTATAGCATATAGCTACCATACAAACTGAGCGATCAAAATTAAGTTTTTCAATGGAAATTTCTTTTTATGTGAAGTGTATTCTAGCTTCTGTGCCGCAAAGGTTAACGTTTTTCTTGTTTTATGTGACAAAAATATATTTTTCGGGTGCTAAACATTTTTATTTAGTCTTTGCTGCACATTAATTGCTACAGCTGTTGACTTTTGTGCATGCAAGCTTGCTTATTTTTCGTAATTTTGTGTTCTCATATTTCAATCCGTTATTTGTTTTGTTGTACTTTATCAATTTTAATTACTTTGCACTTCAATTAATTACAAAATTAATTTTTCTGTTTGTGAACAGTGCGCTACTAACATTCTCACACTCATCGACCACAAATTAATAGCAACAAATGAGAAACTGGCGCACAGAAAGCTTGTCTACACATTTGTGTATAGAAACATACATAATTCTTTCATACATACATCCATCCTTACATATACACATACTTCATTACATCCACTGATTGGGTATCTTCTTGCAGGCATCGATTACTCGCTCATTACTTTTTCGTGTTCTTATTGTTATCATAATGAAGTGTTATTGAGTTGAGCCACTGCAAAGTTGACTCACACAAACATGCCTACATACGCACACATCCATTTATATAAAGAGCAGCAGTTCGCCGCATTTATATTAATTTCTGTCTTTCCCGAATTTTCGCCTGCTCTACATTTGTAATTCGGTTTTGTTGTTGTTGTCATCATTATTAGCCATTTTATTGCGCCATAAAATTCAGTTACATAATATTTAGCTATCTCTTTACTCATCATTACGAGATGAGCAAAATTATCCGCAAATGCTGCCATAAGCCATATTAATTCACTTCACTACGCTGCCTGCCTCCCTGCTCCACTTCCACGCATTTGAACTGAAATATTTTACTCGGCAATATGTGGATCAGCTGCGGTTAAATTGAAATGGTCCATAAATTATTTAATGCTTCTATTTTACTGGAATTTTTAATTATTTCGCGTTTTTACTAGTTTACTAATTAGATTTGTGTTACATAGTTTGGGCTATTAACATTTAGAAATATTTCAACGATTGTTGGTGTGGATAATTTAATGATGCAATTTTTAATTGAAAAGTAGTGAAAAAAAAACAAGATAAAACGTTATCTTCGGTTGCACCGAAGCTATAATACTCTTCACAAATGCAAAGGTTCCTCACAAGAACTTTGTTCGGTCAGCTGGAATGGCAGCTATAAACTATGGTGACTTAATCTAAACAATTTCTTTGGAGATCGCATTATTGCTTTATGCCATAATCTATGCCAAATTTCGTGAAGATAACTCGTCAGATGAAAAAGTTTTCCGCCTTAACACATTTGTGGAAGGGTCAAATTGCTTCATCAATCTCAACGGGTCTGCTGATTCACATCTAGAAGTTTTTCTATATCACAAAGAACCAGCGTTCACAGATGTCCAATTGGGATCCTGGAACATTTCGATAGGTTTTTCAATCTTTAAAAAAAAATTAGGTTATAGAGGCATCATGAAATCTTCGTACATTTAAAATTAAATTAAAAAAAAAAACACCAATTCATTGTAGAAGTGGAATAAAAACCGGCTGGAAAATTCCTAAAAATGCACATGAAATCACTTCATTTCATATTCAATTGCTTTATTATGCTGTTTGTGTCGAAAATATTGCTGCTAACTCCTAGAAACACATAAATGCTCATATGATGATAGAGGCACTCATACTTTTATACCATATCCAGTACTTTTTAACAAATTAGAAGTGTCCTTGTCGTCACGACGCCTGAAAAACATGCCATACTTGCAAATACACTGTGCAACAAAACAAAGATATGTGCATGCGTGTACAAATTTAACTGTATGTAGGTATGTACATGCGTCTACTCGTTCGTTTGTTTACATTTGCGAACAAAAATCGCCAGCGGGCAGTCAGTCTCAGTACGACTTGAGAATCCAACATCATAAGCAACAGTAGCATATAAAATTATTCGAACAACAATAAAAAAAGCCATGAAACAATGACAACTGAAATGTGAGTGAAAGTGGAAAACAAAGGCAACTAACGGCTGGGGGTCACCAGGCGGATACAAGCGATCCGATAGTTACGTTTATTAGAGACTGTTGATTTTCCAGGTGACAGAAGAAGGAAGAGTGGTTATAGCCGACTTTACAACAGCGAGCCAGTCGTTTTTCCTTTCGCTGTTTACCGCCAATTGGAGATTCCAAACATAGACAGGCCCTTCTACATGATATCTTTCCAATAGAGTGGAGGTCTTATTCTGCTTCCCACAGCTGTTATTGCGTTGAATACTCTCAGAGGTGGTGTGCGACTTGACCAGCCAGCATAGCCACTGTCTCTTAATTCTCTGAACTATATCAATGTCGTCGTCTATTTTGTACAGCTCATCGTTCCATCGACTGCGGTATTCGCCGATGACAATCCGCAAAGGACCAAAAATTTATCGCAGAACCTTTCTCTCGAAAACTCGTCCGGCCGAATCATCAGATGTTGTCATCGTCCATGTCTTTGCACTATATAGCAGGACGGGGGTTCCCACGACAGTCGGGTCTACGTAACCAGAACTGACACGAATTTTAATCCGTCCAACGACTGTTAACTCGACAAAATTCTGCCGTTACAACCAACAATAACGGGGATAATGAATGACTTATAGAGTTCGATCTTTGTTCGTCGGGAGAGGACCTTACTTCTCAATTGCCTACTTAGTCCGAACTTGTACCTGTTGACAAGAGTTCTGCGTTGGATTTTAAAGCTGACACTGTTATTGGTATTAAAACTCGTTCCAACGTAGAGGAAATTATCTATGATTTCGAAGTAATGACTCTCAACAGCGACGTGGAAGCCAAGTCGCGAGTGCGACGCCTGTTTGTTTGATGAAAGGAGATATTTCGTCTTGCCCTCGTTCACTTTCATGTTATCGAGGGTCATAAAAATTTGTTCCTCAGTTATTGAGATATCCGAATGAAATTTAATACGCAGGTAGTGCCAGTTCGACTATTCTGTTGATCAGTTTTCGGAATCGGTCAGGTCAGACAACTATATCGCTGGTTCGGAACCGGTTTTAGACTCATAGTCTCATAAAAAAAGCTGTTCAGAATGAGCCGTAGACTGTTTCCCGCAAACGCGATTTTATAGAGCAAAAATCGTCCCGCTCTAATATATACTCCTGTATATACATGTAACGGCTTTCATAGATAAAGCTAAGCACGCTGTTGCACCAGTTTGTTGTAGAATATTTTGACGTTGTTTTATGCTTGCCTTTTTCCTTCACATTTCACAATTTCCAACTATCTTGGTCCCTCTGGCACAACGCAACCTTTTGTCCAACAAGCGCACACACACACAAATATACTTATGTACATAGTATGTGGCAGTGTTCATCTCCATGCCATACATATAAGCGTACACGCGTCCATAGGGGCTAACTCTTGCCCACCAAGCAATCGGCGGGCCATTCAGCCATTTAGCCACTTTACCGATGGTCATCTGCCGGCATTGCGTTGGCACAGTGACTTTAACCCAGTTTTGCTGCGCAGTTATGCGCGCACAAATGAGCATTTATATACATGTAAGTATGTATGTATGTTTGCGCAGATCTGCAGTTCCACAACCAATCAGCCAGTGAACCACTCATGACCATTGTCAATATCAATGGCCATCCGATAGCATTTTACTGTCATCCTCTCACTTGACTATGCCATGCTTTGTCAATGTGTGTGTGTGTGTGTGCGTGTTTTCATGTCATTGTTATCGCCATCAACCGCTTTTTGCTGGCTTTGCTACACAGTTGTTGCAGTAATTGCTTTAGTTGGCTGGCTGTGTGTGCCTCTTGTTCTTCTTCAATTTTGCTCGTTTGTTTTGAAAAGCGTAATTTTCCAGCGCATCGCATTCGTACACTTTGTCTAATTTCTAATTTCTTTGTTGGCATTTTTGTTGCTGTTGTTGTTGTTGTTAACACAGCTGCGCCTAAAATTAAGTTGGCCATCACCTAGTTCCTTAAGTTCATTTCATGTTCGCATTTTTTTGTTTTACTTTGTCCTTAAAGTTGTTCGAACATTTTGTTTGCTATCAGTTTTCACTGTCATTGATGACAGCTTTTACCGTTTGAATGGATGGCCAGTCCAGCCGTAGGCATACCTCGGATTTGCGCGTATTTGCTGCTTGAAGACTTAAATAGAAAAGGTTAAGTGTTGTCAGCGTTTTCGCATTGTTCGGCTGGAAAGTATTTGTTCGAGCGCAAATATGTGGAGAACTTTGAGATGGCAATCTTCTGTGAAAGTTTGTCATACTTGATTTGGAGAAATATATTAAAGTAATAACTTTATATGAAGACTAATTTGTGTCGTGAAGGTTTCGTGAATTTGAAAACTGTGCAGAAGAAAGATTTTCAACATAGGTCTATAAATGATCAGAAAATCAGATCGCTTTCTTTAGATTTTACTTTGGATTGGGTTCGAGTGATCTAATGTTAAATATAATTGTCTTTTGGTTATATTAGAGGATAAATAACTAGAAATCCAGAATTCCCTAAGCGGAAGGGATGATTATAATCTAACCTAGCAGTGTCCAAACCTTTTTCGATTTTGATTTCAGTTTGGTTCTTTGTGATACCAGATGAAGTTCAGTTGCTAGGTCCATGAGAAGTAGTCATCCTTTAGGATGCCTGTGCTTGACGCGACTTTTAACCAAAACAATCGGAAATTTTTTTTTGTGAATTTTTCGTTAATTTTTCGAGCATCTCGGCTGCATGTGGTATGCCTACGTATACTGGCACAAATGTATAGCATGGCTTCATGAATAACTGCATAAACAAGTCAAGGCGAATTACATACCGAGATTTGAATATTTATTTCTAGATATTTATTAGTAATCGTCAATGCCGTTTTCGGAAAGTTATATGTATAATGATTCAATATCCCTCGTTATTGTTTATTTAGACTCCTTTATTTGGATTGAAAAAAAATGGCTCAAAAATAGTTTCGGTCCAAAAGGTGACTTTTTGGTAATGCAATGACATTTTATGAGTCCGAAGACGGCAAAGTTTGTTATTTAGTTGCTGCCAGTTCGTAAGAAATGGTCATTATTCAAATGCACGTCGAGTTAACAGTTCCCACGAAGGCCGGGTCTACGTAACCGGAACGGACACGGATTTTTAATCCTCCAAAGACAGACAACTCGGAATATTTCTGCCACTACTACTACAACAACACGTCGAATTAACCTAACGGAACGAATTTTTGATGCACATCGTCATAATTTCGTGAAGTGGTTTGAGCGCGAAGCGATTTGGGTTTATTAAGATTTCTAAATCAATGAAAACTTATCAATGGGAGCATAGCGACATAAAAGGCACCTTGATAATTACAGTAAATAAATAAAGTTTTTCTAAAAAATAAGTCTCGTTAATCGATAAATAATTATCGATTTATTTAAAAATAATCGATATTATTTAGGTTCATCCATGAAATATATATTGGATATTCTACATTATTCCCGTTAAACTAAAAAGTACTATCGATTAACAATTATCGATTTATGAAGGTATAATCGATAAAAATTTGTTACGTTATAGAAAAAAATATGTCTTATTATATCTTTCATAAATTTTTTTGCGATAAACAAAAAAATATTATCGATTAGCAATTATCGATTTTTGAATTTAGGTTATTGAAAAAATGTTTTATTACACCTTTTATATTTCGCGTTATACAAAAAAGTACTACCAATTAACAATTATCGATTTCTGAAGTAAAATCGATAAATTTTTTTCTGTTAAACAAAATGTATTATTGTAAAATTATAACTACATATACATATTAAATGTATATTATAAAAATTTTCCGTTGAACGAAAAAATACCATCGATTAGCAGTTATCGATTTTTGAATATATGTATGTATAATCGAAAACATTTTTTCGAAAAAACAAACTTACCGATAAACTAAAAAATATTATCGATTAGCAATTAGCAATTTTTGAAAATATAATCGATAATTTTTTTTCGATTAACTGAATAGTGCTATCGATAATTCTTTCAAAAACTCAACAATTGTTTATCGATTAACATGTTTTTAACATAGAAAGATTAAAAATAAATATTAAGAGAAAAGTTTCTTTGTTTCCATTTACTGCAGCAATCTATTTTTTGTGGATGTTACAGCCTCATCAATAATCATATTTTCTATGTGCTATGCATTTTGCAATTTAACAGTTATGCATCCAAGTGACCAACCAACCGATATAGAGCAGCAACTCAGTTCACCAACCAGAGGGTTCAGCCATCCGGCAGTGTTTCATTTCCAATCAGTCTTCACATTCGACAATCCCACAGCATTTCTCACTTTTCTGTTCGAATGCAGTTTTTTCATTCAATTTTTTTTTTTTTTTTCAAACAGTTTCATTACAATTTAAACGCTCGTTCGGATTGGTGACGCTTTGTTCGTTTGTTATTGTTTTCACTTTTGCTGCTCTGCCGCTAACCAATTTTCAATTATTTCCCCATTGTCCAGCTTCATTGCCGGCAGTAAATTGGGCGAGGCAGCGGGCGGGTAGGCGGCGGTTGTCAGGCATTGAACGACATTGATGACGGCAAAAAGGCAGTTCGATTAGTCGAAATCATTTCAGCGGCAACGATGATGTATTGTGCCTTCGTCCGTGCGAGGGGGTTGGGGTTTGTAGGATGCATAACAAAAGTGTTGACTTTTCGCGTTGGAACGAGGGGCGAGCACCGAACCACGTAAAAATGCTGCCAAGCAAAAAGAAAAAATAAAATGAAATGGCGAAAACAAAGAAAATCCCGTAAATTGGTTGTGATATGAACGCGAGCGCGCCATTCACCGCTATCACCAATACTATGACGGAGCAAAGCGGCGCTTGGCGTTCACGATTATTTTGCATTGGAAAAGGGGGTAGAGCTTTGTCATTTTTTGTTATTATTGTATTGTGAGATATTTCGGCATGATAGCGTCGTCTATCCATTATATTGTATGTTTGTATGAATGTATACAAGTATTGAGGTTTATCTTTGCTTTATTGTTTTGTATAATTTGTAGCGTGCTTTTTCGCAACCGAAATTTTCACGCAACAAAAAACCAAAGTTTACCTAAACAATAACTCAGCGCTTTGCAACAATTTGTAAAACGCAATGTTTTCATGCCCAATGGACCGTGTAGGCAACAATCGGGGGTGCGTGTTGTGGTTGCGTTGAGGCAAATTTACACTTTATTATGGGAATTTAAATGTCGTCTAAAAGTTACGAATTAAATGAGAATTAGTTAAGTATTAAAGAAAATCACGAAATCAATTAAAAATAATACAAAAAGGTTACAAAATTCGTCATAGAACCCCTTGAAAGCATAGTGAACTGTTGTTATAGATCTATACATACTCGTATATCCACTATCGAGGGTTGTACAACTGAATTCAAAAAGTTCGAATGGCTTGTCGAAATCTGAAGAAGTCGAGGAATAAAGTAGAAAGTGATGCTAAGTACCCAATTCTCTTGTTTTTATAAATATTAACCAATACTTAAGGGTATAAAATAAAATTATAACCTATACCCGCGCTGTCAAAGTTACGTATGATTTTCTCCGAATATTGCCCTCTAACCAGAAAAAAGTGCAAAATTCTACAACTCAAAAGTGAGAGTTGCCCAGGCGATGTTTATTTTCCGGTTTTTGATAATTTTTTTTTTTTTGTAAACCAAGTTTTCCAAGAATTATAATGAATCGCGAATGAGTTAGTTGGCATTTTTTTGGTCTTTGTCGTGCAAAAATTTAACATTTATATATAATTAGATAATATTTCCTCGAAAAAAATTTTATAAGTACTTATTTATTGAATGAAACTTCATTTACTCTCAATTTACTTATCTGACGCCAGTTTTATATAAAGAAAAGAAGTGAAGTTAGTAAATAGTTTCGGAAGAAATGTACACAGGTTAAAAAAATAAACCAGTTGCTAAAGAGTTCAAAAAACTTCTACTTCTCCTCCTTCAGGCGGTAAATTCTAACAACTTCACTACACTATAGCAATAATGAATCTAAGAAAGGAGTATCCAGAGAATATAGAGCATATAGCCAGACATTATTGATCATCAAGCAGTGAAAGTCTTCTTTGCAGCCATTCTAACCAAATGAATATCGGTTATATTACCGGAGACTCCCTCTGATGATTAATTCTTTAATACGAGGTGTGTTCAAAAAGTATCGCGAATCGTAACTGATAGTTTTCTTCGATTGCAGGGGCGTGGTGCATCATGAGTTCTTGCCACAGGGAAAAACGGTCAATAAGAAATATTACCTGCAAGTTATGCGCAATTTGCGAGAAGCAATCCGCCAGAAACGCCCGGATTTCTGGAAGAACAAAAATTGGCTTTTACATCACGATAACGCCCCTGCTCACACACATCGTTGCTTGTGCGCGACTTTTTGGTCAAAAACAACACACTAATGATGCCGCAGCCACCGTATTCTCCAGATCTTGTTCCTTAAACTGAAGAGGTCCATGAAAGAACGACGTTACGCTTCTTTTGACGAGATAAAGACGGCATCGAAGGAGGAGCTGAAGAAGATAAAAAAAAAAATTATTTTTTTAAGTGCTTCGAAGATTGGAAAAACCGTTGGCACAAATGTATAATATCTCATGGGGACTACTTTGAAGGGGACAAAATAGATATTCATGAATAAATAAATAATTTTTGAAAAAAACACAAAATTCGTGATACTTTTTGAACACACCTCGTATTTCAGAAAGACAACATTCCACAAATAATTAAATTATATACAAAAACGAATAATTTAGCTCGAATATTACTACCTTAACTAAAACTGGAGTCAATAATAAACAAGAGAAGCGTTAAGTTCGGTTGCACCAAAGTTATAATATTTTTCAAAAATACAAAATATGCTTTACAGTAACTTGATTTTGATTAATTAGTCTCTCTGACAGCTATATGCTTTAATGACTTAATCTGAACAATTTCTTCAGAGATTGCAGATGGATACACAGATAGACGGAGATAACTAAATACATTGATTCACACAAAATTCGAGGCAAATTTAAAATAATCTCTTCTGCTCTTAGAACGTAGTAGTTCTTTTCAGAAGGTGGTCTCAAGCGTTTCGTCGGGAAGTTGTTACCCTTCTTTACAATTTGTTATATATCAGGTTTGTCCGGAAAGTAATAGCACTGATTTTCTTCCGCCGCGACTGTACATCGAAGCGTGCGCGTAGCGACTGGATTCGGTAGAGGGCGTTCCTAGCAAACGAACGAGCTACTGGTCAGTTATCTCCGAGCATATAGGAGATTAAAGACAAACATTTTGTTACGCGATTAAATTCTGTGTGAAACTAGGTAAATCTGCAATGCAGACATTTGATATGATCAAGCAGGCTTACGCAGATATTACTTTAGCAAGAAGTGGTGTGTTTCGGTGGCACCATGTCTTTTTGGAGGTCCGGGAAGACCATGTTGAAAGACCTTTGACTTCGATAATTCCCACGACAGCCGGTTCTACGCACAGGAATTGACTCGGATTTTATCCCTTATCCAAGGGCTGTTTTTTCGGCGAACAAAAAAAAAAAAAAAACCTTTGACTTCGAAAAACACCGACAATGTGACTCGTGTGCGCAAAGTTTTGTACTCAGACCGTCGACTAAATTCGTTTAATTGCCCACATGTTAAATTTATCAAAATCTGTGGTTGATGACATTGACGAAGGGTTAATGGGGTCCGACAAGGCATCGCAGCCCACGATAACGCCCCAGCTCACACCGCCTTTCTTGTGAGCACCTACCTAACCAAAGCCCGCATCCCAACTCTTTCGCAGCCACCCTATAGCTCAGATGTGGTCCCCAGGACTTTTTTGTTTCCTTGTCTGAAACGGTCGATAAAAGTCAGGCATTTTAAGACCACAGCGGGGATCCCAGCAGCATACACCTCGGCTCTCAAGGCTATACCGGACAATGCCTTCCTTGACGCCTTCAATGCTTTGAAATCGCGCTGATAGTGCTGCATCGACGCAGAAGAAGTCTGGTTTGAATGTTATTAAAGAATTGTAACGATTGGTTCGATAAATTTTTTTACATCGACTCAGTCCTATTACTTTCCGGACAAACCCTGTATCAAAAGTAATTGTTGGGTATTATTATCAAAAAAATCAAACATGCTTTGATATGAACTTTGAATGGACAACAGCTAAACTACCTATCCTAACCTAACTTTTCAAATACTTTTTTTTGGTTAATACGAGTAAGAGGAAAAGTATTGAGAAATTACATAGCATTTTCAACAAAATAAAGGGTGTGTCCAAATGAACACATGAGTGCTATTAAATACAGGATGTTCCAAAATAAATGGTGAATACCCTAAAAAATCAATTCGACAGCAGACATTTTAGGCTTAGTAAGAATGGAGCAAGGATAGAACAAGAACAACTTGTCGTCATTATTGAACAGCATTTCAAAAATAATGGAAATTTGACGGCTGCAGTTCGAAAATTTCATAGAAAATATTTTCAGAATAGTGTTTTAACTTCGTCAACTGTGAGGATTACTTGAAATGAGGGCAAATTTAAAACTTGCGTTAATTTTGGTACACTTTGTATTTAATTCCAATTTTTTTTAATTTTGGGACACTCTGTGGTAAAAGTAACACACACAATTATCGCTATTGTTATAAGCAAGGCTTAAATCAAATTTAATCAGCATATTTCACAGTCACATTATAATTTCTTCGGCAGACTGTGTCTCCCAGAGCGCAGTTCAAGTTCATACAATATTTGCAATTTATTTGATTTGTTGCCTTTGCAGGCATCGCTGCGCCAAAGCTACATCGCTTCGTAACCTTCCAAGTTGCCATATGCACACACGTGCACATATGCATGTATATTTGTATAAGTGTATGTATGAGTGTGTGCATGCGCATTAACTATGTTTGTAAGTTGTCAGTTTGTGAACTTAATTGAAATTTATAAGCAATTCTTCAGACGCTTACACGCTCACATGTTACGGGCGAGTAGACCGGTGCAATGCAATGCCTGAACCTTTGTTGTTTTCATTGTTGCTATTGTTGGCGTTATTGTGACGCATCATTTGGCATTAATTGCTATTAGTTCGGTGCATAGAAATATTGCCACGGCTGGTGGAAATAAACAAATAGGATGCTTTGTAATCGCTTCGGTGTAATCAGATACTCTTGCGTCACGCAAATGCGAACCCATGCAATTACACACACACATACGCATATATATGTATGCGCAAAAATTCGCATATGCATTTGTGTGCACGCTACTGTGCTTTTGCTCGCCAAGCATGCCGCACAGCCTCGGTGATTGAAAAATTAGCTAGAAAATTTATGCATGCACACACACACACCCATTTGCACTCACTTGTGTGTTGTTGTAAACAATGAAAACCTTTGTTGTTGCTCTTCTTGTTCATGCTGCAATTAAAATTTTGCAATTTTATTGAGCAAATAAAAATAATTAGGTTCATTGGTAAACAAGATCTAGCACTTAACTTTGGAGGCCGCCCGAAGGCTATACACGGCGTATACGCAATATTTTTGGGTTAATTAATTTTTGTTACTTAATAGGTTTCTATTGGTTGTAGACATAATTTTTAGCGCTGCTTTTGCTTTTATTCGTTCTCATTTTTCTTCGTTTTCTATATTCGTTGCACGAAAAGCGTGTTTTGGTCGCCTTGATTGGCGTTTCAATTCTGTCTTGTACTTGCGCTTTATGCCTTTGTCAACAAATTTAATTCCCTTTTCCTGGAATTCATTTGTCACATTCTCTTCATTTATTTCCCAAGAATTCTTCGACTAGTTTGGTTTGTTTATTTTTTTTTTTTTTTGTACAAAACTAAATAACATTTCTTGTTGTTTATTGAAAGCTTCACTTGTGAAGATGAGTAGGCCGCTCGGAGTGCTAATATTACATTTCTTGGAAGCGGCTTCTGTTAGCTGAATAGTAAACGTTTCATTAACCGCCTGTTGATGCAAGTGTGTTCTCAGATTTTAGATAAATGGAAAAGAGCACAATCAGTTGGTGATTTCGTCCTTTGTTTTTGGAAAAAATTAAAATTAGGCATTGAAAACAAAGAGTTTGGATGCTGCATATCCCGATTCAATTCGTCCAATTATGACCTACAAAAATTGGTTTAACCAGTTTCAACGTGGTCGCAGATCAGTATTTGGATGAGTCAAACTCAAATATTAACTCAAGTATATAATTGAGACGATAGACACCTCAAAGAACCTTTACACATAAAAACACTATCGTCCCGATAGTTGTCACGTTTGTTAACTCAGGTCCAAAAGCGCAGTCGTGAGACTACTTCACAGCAGTGGGATATGTTTAAGATCAATCCGAAAGAAAATTTGCGTCGAAACAGTGAACTCAACTAGGCAGACCTACTTCGTAAAAAACGTAGTCTGTCCGTTTGGCCGGAAAGGTGATGGCCATGATCGGGAATTTAGATTCTGTGATTTCCATCATCTGCCTAGGAAAGTGCAAGTCAGTGTGATACCGATACGTTGAATTGCCGAAGTAACGCCCTCATTCGGGAAAGAAAAAAGTGCTCTCGTACCTTGACAACAAACTGTTCACTGCCATCACTTCAAAATTGGTGGTATTAGGGTACGAACTGTTGCCTCATCCACTTTGTTCTCTAGAATTGGCTTCCCGACATCATTGCAGATTTCCAGAAAACATATTTTACAATGAAGGAAATTGGCGCACTGTTGGGTAAAGCATCAATCTATAGGAGTTTATCTAACCTAAACTAAACACTGGCTGTCTGTCACATCATACATAGAACTATAGATCCTTTGGGGTCCCAAAAGGAAGTTATTAATACGAGCTGCAGTTTCTGTCGTGCAGGACGTCAACGCTATTTGCAAAACTTAAAATAGACTTTATATCTAATTTTGATACTTCATCCAGGCCCTTGCACTGCGAAGCTTTTAAATATCTAAGTCGAGTTCTAGATAAGGCCGGAGATAATTAGAAGAGGTTGTACAGCGTCTTTTTTATACCTACTTCCCTGCACTTTCGACATGTGCCATCATTTGTGATGCCCTTACGGCTCGGATGTGCTGTCAGGAAGTTGTGATCTTTAATTAGACCAACAACTGTTCTACAGCTGTTTTGTGGTTTCTTTCCGCTCCCTTGCATATGATCCACGCACCCTGATCCGTCTGTCAGCCCTTTTCGTATTTCCTGAACTGGCTCGATAGTCAAGAGGATTGGCACTTTTGTCATTCTTATCAGCTATTTTGATTCCCCGAACGTCGTTCTGGCCGGGAACCCGGTATATATGGCTCGGTAGTCGAACAGATGGAACTTTTGGCATTCTTTTCGGACATTTCGATGCCCGAAATGCCGTTTTAGACTAGATCCGAGAATATATGCAGTTCTGGCAACCACTTTATCTATATCTACTGGTTCTCTGCTTCTAAAGACATGTTTCTTACACTGTATTATCAACCAACTCTCGAAAACGGGCGCGGAACGAAAGTTCCACTATGCGATTTTCATTATATATAATATTTTTGCCTCCTTGTCAAATTTTTTCTACAAGGTCAACTAACAAAAATATATTCCGCTATCCTTTCCAGATGATGCAACACGCCTGGGACAACTACAAACTCTACGCATGGGGCAAGAACGAACTTCGACCGCTCAGTCAACGTCCACATTCGGGCAGTATTTTTGGCATCTACGATCTGGGCGCCACCATAGTCGATGGTCTGGACACACTCTACCTAATGGGTTTGGAGAAGGAATACCAAGAGGGACGCGATTGGATTGAACGAAAGTTTTCGCTGGACAACGTTAGCGCCGACCTGTCTGTATTCGAAACGAATATACGCTTTGTGGGTGGCTTGTTGACACTTTATGCATTCACCGGTGATAATTTATATAAAGAGAAAGCACAACACATCGCTGACAAGCTGTTGCCCGCCTTCCAGACGCCCACCGGTATACCATATGCGTTGGTAAACACACGCACCGGTGCGAGTAGAAATTACGGCTGGGCTTCAGGTGGCAGCTCGATTTTATCCGAAGCTGGTACATTACATTGCGAATTCGTTTATCTGAGCGATATAACGGGTAATCCGCTGTACAAAGAGCGTGTACAAACTATACGTCAAGTTTTGAAGGAGATTGAGAAGCCAAAGGGTCTATATCCAAATTTCATTAACCCCAAGACGGGCAAGTGGGGACAAAGTGAGTGTGAATTGTGGTTAGATGAGAAATTTTTTAAATCAATTGTCTTTTTTTTTATTTTTACTTTAGTGCACATGTCGCTGGGCGCTCTGGGCGACAGTTTCTATGAGTATCTGCTAAAGGCTTGGCTGCAGTCGGGCCAAGTTGACGAGGAGGCTCGCGAAATGTTCGACGAAGCCATGGTGGCGATTAATGAGCACATGATACGCACAAGTTCAGGTGGTTTGACTTATGTCTCAGATTTGAAGTTCGATCATTTGGAACATAAAATGGATCACTTGGCTTGCTTTGCGGGTAAGTAAAAATTATTGTGGACTTTTTCGTTTAATGTAGTGTAATATGTATTGCTAAAATTGTCGTTCTTGATTCTTTACGTGAATATGTTAACTCTAGTATACGGGAATAAAAAAATTTAGAAACTTGTCCAGACGTCTTAGTTTTCTCTAGTCACCCGAACTAGATTAAAAAAGCCTGAGACTCTAATTTTTTCAATTATATCTTTTCATAACATGAATAGGGCAGGGCATTTTAAGTTTTTCAGGAAGTTTGTAACACCCTCAAGAAATGTCGGAAACACCATTTGTTAAGAATATTTATTTTTAGCAAAAACCGAAGTGTTCTCCGTAATAATTATAATGCAACAAAAAATTGAATTAAACATTTTTTAAATTCAAAAACAAAATTTTAGTTTTGAAAAAAATAATGAAAAAATTAGTACAAAAAAATAATTAAGAAATATATATTTGAAAATTAAATTTCAAACCTATAAATTAAATTTGACGTCGTAAAAAAACTAATATTTGATTAACCAATTTTTTAATTTTAATATATTTAATTTCAAACAAATTTTTCTTAATTAATGTTTTACTAAATTTTTTAAATAACTTTTTTTATAAATAAATTTTTTTTTTGAAATTTTGTGAACAAGCAATTTATAGGGTTTTCCAACGGCAAATTTGATTTTTTGGATGCTTGAAATTACAAAATTCTTTAAATTACATCTATATATGTCTGAAATATATATGCCACATTAAAAAGGGATAATCATAGAATAACAAAAAATTACAAAACATTTGTAATTTTAATTAATTATATTAATTTTTTTAATTAATTAAATACATTTTATTTATTTGATTATAATTTCCTTTTTGAAGTAAATTAATTGTTATTATTTTATAATTAAAATTTAATTTAAAAAAATTAAGAAAAATTTATTTAAAATTTTAATTAAAAATATTAATTTAAAATTGTAATTAATATGTTAAAAAAATTATTAATTTTTGGAAAATTATTATTTTTTATTTTATAATGAAATTTTTAAATAATTTTGTCTTAATTCTTTAAATAAAAACTAAAAACAATTATAATTTTCCAAAAATTAATAATTTTTTTAACATATTTTTCAATAAATTTTCTTTTATAATTTCATTAAAAAATAAAAAATAAATAAAACAATTAATTAGTAAAATAATTTATTAAAATAATTATAAAAAATTAAGTAAAACATTAATTAAGAAAAAATTATTTGAAATTTCATATAAAAATTAAAAAATAAAACAACTAAATTAATGAAATTAATTTTTTAAAATAATTATAAAAAATTAGGTAATAAATTATTTAGAAAAATTTATTTAAAATTTCAATTAAAAAAAAATAAGTTAATTAAAAAATATAACAATTAAATTAATGACATTAATTTATTAAAATAATTATAAAAATTAAGTAAGGTAAATTAATCAAAATATATAAATTTAGAAATATTTATTTAAAATTTCAAAAAAAAAAAAATAGTTAAAAAATAAAATTATTAAATAAATAAAATTAATTAGACATAAAATTACTTTAATTAAATAAAAAAATTACCTAGAAAGTATAATTTTTTTGTTATTTTTTTGTATTTTTTAAGTCTATAAATAGTTTCCATTAAAGCCTGGCTTGGGTTTTTTTACTTCACTTCATATATACAAATTAAAACTATGATAAATATCTCTTTAATTCTTTAACGATTTATCAAAATAGTTATATAACGAGGGGTATGTGTGTTACAAAAAATTTAAATAAAATTTCCCTCATCTGCAGGTGGTATCTATGCCTTAGCTGCCAGCACGCGACAAAACCAATATGCCAACAAATTTATGGAAATTGGTAAGGGTCTGACAAATACCTGCCACGAAAGCTACACAAGAACGCCAACCAAATTGGGACCAGAAGCTTTTCGGTAAGTGAACAAACGCTAACTAAATGGCAACGAATTTAACATCGGCTAAATCGTTTTTTTTTTTTTTTTTTTTTTTTTTTTTACAACAGCTTCAGCGACGCCGCCGAAGCGCGTGCCTTGAAATCACAAGAGAAATACTATATACTGCGACCGGAAACGATCGAGAGTTACTTTGTGTTGTGGCGTCTGACGCACGACCAAAAATACCGCGACTGGGGTTGGGAGGCTGTGCAAGCGCTCGAGACCTACTGCCGTACCATGCACGGCTACAGTGGCATCAAGAATGTGTATCAGGAGAATCCGCAGAAGGATGATGTGCAGCAGAGCTTCTTCTTGGCGGAAACACTTAAGGTTTGCTGACTTTCTTGTAAAATAAATGGCTTGTATTTAATTATTTATAATTTTGCGCTTTAGTACTTGTATCTGCTTTTCTCCGACGACTCGCTGCTGCCACTGGACGAGTGGATATTCAACACGGAAGCGCATCCATTGCCCATACGTGGCGCGAATGCATTCTACCGCGCGGCACCACCTGCCCAAACGCAAGCAGATGAAAACCGTTAAAACTTGACACGAGAAATATTGCAAATATTTCACTGACGACATGTTGAGTCTGCCGAGCGTCTTTGACAAAAATGCAGTTGTTTGTAATTAGTGTTTTTTATGGTTTTTTTCTTTTGACAAATAGTTACTTTTATTATGCTTTTTAGACACACATTGACACACATTGTAATTTAGCGTAATTATTTATAAAGAAGTTGGACGTTGTGCGTATTCAGATTTCTCAGCGATTTTTCAAATGAGTTTAATTTTATTTCATTTTTATTTTAATTTTTTTGTTGTAAAAATATGTATGCCTGTACATATGTATGTAGTATATTGTACTTGTAAACTGACATTTGCTAATTTTCGCTGCTTAATTTTGTACAGTTATATAATATAAGTTATATGTAATAGTTATTATTGTAGCGCTTAATTATGTAAAAAAAATGTTATTAAGCAAAAAAATATTTTCGAAATTCAAAATTGCATTTTTCACACATTGACGAGAAAAACTTCACCCATATTAAAAAATTTAGTTAATAACACATGCATGTACCATATGTATAATTATTTTCACCAATCCAGACATTTTTTTTCTCTCTACATCCTTGCATATTTAAACTGTGAAAATGCCAACATAGAAACTATTGTTTGAAGAGAAGAAAGCAAGTAACAGTTGTATATTGTCAACGCATACAAAAGCAGTGTAGTTGTAAAGCAAATAAACTCGAAATTTAATATAAAATTAGTTAAAAACAAAAAAATGTTGCAGTACGTTTTTTTTGTGGTATGGAAAAATATTTGGAAAGCTTGTGGATGCAAAAAAAAATTTTTTTTGGTGTTTAAGTTTTTTTTTTGGGTGTTCGAAGGCGTTAAAAAATTATATTCATGTCAACAAAATATTTTATTATATATTAATTAATTTTATAAATTTTTTTTTCTAAATTTTCTTGTTTTGAAAACATTTTCGAATTTATCTCTTTATTTTGTGATACTTTGTCCGTCTTTAGAAATATTTTTAATTTTATACTGCGAAAAATTAAGCATATAATAAATAATATACTTTTCTTAAAAAAAATTTCTAAATGCTATATGTATTTTCGAATATTTTTTTTTTTTTTTTTTTTGTTATTTTGAGAAAAAACTTTCTTGATTTATTGAAAGAAACTCCAGCTTATTATTTTTTTAGGTGTTGAAAAACGCATTTTCCCGCTTTCTTTTTTTTTTAATTAATTTTTTTTTAACAATTTTAAATATTAAAATTTTTACAGCAGAATATAAAAAAAATCAAAATTTTATAGATAAATTGTGGTTAATTATTGCCGAGTTTCATACCTCAAAATTTTGGAAAAAATATTGAAAATTATTTATTTGAAAAAATTAATATTTTATAATGGAAAAATGTTTTTCACTTTTCTAACTAATTTCAAAGTGATCAATTTCAATTTTGTATGTTGTTAAAAAGCAAAATTATTGGAAATGAGTTGAAAAACGCACGCACACAGTTTTTTATAATGACAATTTTTCGAATTTTAAATGTTAACAGTTTTACAGCCAGAGAATTAAAATTTCAAAACTTTTAATTAATTCTTACAGTGGATATTGCTGGTCGAAGTTTATGAAGAAAATGTTTTAACTCTTTTTTATTAATTTCAAAATGATTAACTTAAATTTTTTATGTTTTTAAAAACTAAAATTTTTCGAAAATTGATAAAAAAAATATTTTGAACTTTTTTTTATTTTTCGCACAATTTTTCGAAAAGTAATTTCAATTTTTTTTTTTTTTTTGTATTTAGAAAACAATATATTTGAATATTTTTAACGCTGCAGTTTCAACAATTTTGAAAAATTATAAAAATATATTTTTTAACTGCTTCAGGGCATGCATTGTTCCGAATTCGAATTGAAAAGAAATAAAAAAAATTCACTTGCACTTTTTTTTAATAAGATTCGACTAAATACTCTGTGTAAAAAATTCTCAACACAAAACGGCAAATATTTTCAACACAAATAGCAGCTAAATATTTTCAAAATTAATTATTATGTTTTTTTTTGAAGTTTTTAAGTTTATTTTTTCAATTAACTATAAAAAATTATTTCAAAACAACAACAATATAAGCATGTAAATTACGTACTTAAAATATTTTTACTATTATGAAATTAAACGATGTTTTTCTAGGGCATTTTTTCTTCTCCTTTAAAATTTTTCTTAAGATCGAAGATTGCCAAGTTTTCTAAATTATAAAAATGAAGCTGTTATATGATATTGGTAGAAAAAGGCAGAGTTTTGAAAAACATAATATTTTTGCAGGACCTGAAATCAAAATTCTCGGAAAAATATTTTTTTTTTAACAATAAGAATCAAATTTTCAATAGCTAAAAATTTTTTTTAGAATGTCAAAATAAAATTTTTAGAATGTCAAAATTTTTTTAATTATATAATTTTTTTTAATTATATAATTTTTTTTTAATTTTTTGTGCAAAAAAATTTAATATGCAGAAATTTGTTTTTTTTTTTTTTTTTTGTTAGTTATTCGAACATTTTTGTACATTTTGTAAATTTTTTTTTTTATAATTTTACAAAAAAGTTCGAATAAACTTTAATTATTCACAAAGAAAAAATCTAAATTTTTTTTATCTCAAACAATTTTTTTTCCATATATTTTTTAATTTTTTTAAACATTTTTTTTATAGTTTTTTGTCTAAAAAATTTTAGTATACGGAACTTTCTTTAATTACATCTAAAAAAAAAAAACATTATTTCATGTCAGAATTTTTTTTTTTTTAATTTTGTAATATTTTTTTAAGTTTATATAAAATAATTATATTCTTCGAATGTTTTTTATGTTCTGGTTGTCACATTAACAGATTATTTTCCAGTAGCTACTATCCTCTCGCACGCTTAATTGTAATTTTTCTTTAATATAACACTGCATTAAAAAACTAAAATATAAAAAACAACTTCAGAATGCCAACAAACCAAGAGAGAAAACGAATTCTAAAGCAAATCGTTAAAAAAACAAACTTTTAATTCGAAAACATTGCTTCAACAACGCAGAACGCATTTGTCTTTTGTAAAATAGCGCTAAAAGTGTTACTTTCTGTATCTAACTGTATTAATACGAAATGTACAATGTCTTATATGAATGTGTGTAGCATAAACTCTAACTTTGCTAGTTTTAGTTCAAAACTAGTTACAAATCAGAACACAAAAAAAATTAATTTATTTAAATTAAATACAAACAAATGAAAGTAAAAGCTAAAAATCACAAAAAAGTGTGTATAAAAAATCGAAAACACTAACAAATATGTAAATAATTAAATTTCAATACACTGTAATGATTTATAGCATAAAAAAACTAGTAAATTACAATTAGATTTATAACAGTACATCTAGGTGACTAATTTAACTGTAATGCAATTTACTTTATCATAACAGCAAACAAGAGAAAATCAAGTTATATACAGCAAAAATAATTAAAATTTTAATAAAACATTAGTAACTTAAATTTGTCATACAGTTAGCATAATAACTGAAAACTAACTGTAATATGCAACATGTGTAAATTGCACGCAAATTTGTCAGTAGAAGAGAATCTCCAAAAATAGGCTAATTAAATAGTATAAAGAAGAAAAGTGAAGTGAGCATGACACAGAGAAGTCTGAACTTCCTCACATTTTTTGAAGGAAGTGAGAAAATATAAAAGGAACTTTCGAAAGCCAAGCAATGCAAGAAAATCAAAGTAGGCGCTAAGCCTTAAACAAAAGAGCGTAAAAGAGAGAGAGAGAGAGAGTGATAGAGTGATGGCGTGCATTTGTGCATTTGTGCAAAGTATTCTATGTAATACCAGAGGCGTGAACTAGACTAAGCCTTACATATATTTGTAGAATATATATGCATATTGTGTAAGTGAACACAAAAAATTTTCAATTTTTCCAACTCTAAGCTAGAAAACAATGAAATAAACAAAATCTCTCTAAATGCAACTCTCTTAAAGCAAATTTACTTGGATATTAACTATAAATCTTTGAGTAGACACAATTTAATTTTCAACGAATTGTAATTAAAAAAAAAATTAATTTTTAACAAATTTTAATTTTGACACTTCAATTTATTTTAATTCAAATTAATTTTCGTTTTTAACTACAATGAACGAAAATAACTAAATTCCACATGTCTACACAACCACGACGTGCATTCGGCAAATGTCGTGGCAAACACGAGGCAAACACGAGGATGTAAATCATAAATTGTATATACATTATATACTATACATACATAGAAATAACTGTAATTGCATTTGTAATGGGTATGTAATCTTGAAAAATATCCACAAAAAATTAATATTTATGTTCGAATGCGTGGGCACTTAACACCTACATACATACTCTCTAACACACACACACACAGACACCGAGACAACGCTACTCTCAATGTTCGTATATTTAATTAAATATATGTAACGATGATAGACACATTAAGTTAACTAGATTTTTTAGCATAAATAAATAAATTATTGTGACGTTGTGTATAATGAATGTCATGTTTTTGCATTAATTTAAAATAAATTCAAATATTTAACGATATTAAATCAATTATATTGTAATAATAATGTATGGTAATCGTAAACGTATAGTAATGATTACAGCTATTTGAAATAATTAATTAAAATAATTAATACAAATGATAATTAATAATATGTAATAGTTTATATAGTACTTGTAGTTTTGTTTAAATAAATTATAATGAATTAATTAAATTAAATAATTCGTCACATTTGAATATACATATACATAAATATATAAATATATATTTACAGATAAAGTACATGAATGAGAAATTGTAATAAAATGGAAAAATCAAATGCGCGTGTTGTTTTCTTTATTCCAAGTAAGCCGTTTAATATTTTATGGTCGAAAGTTCGTTGTTTAAGTCTTTACTTTCAGTGTCGGGCGAAAATCGTAGCATACTGTTAGGCAGTGCAAGCATGTAGTATATGAATTTTGATTGAAACGTGTTTATATACATACACATATGGACAAAATAATAGGTGTATTACATTTTACCAAAATATCGTGAAATCATATGCAATTAAAACAAATTTTTCTTTAGTAATAAAAGTATTTTTCTTTATTAAACAGAAATACTTTGCAATTTTCTTACTGTAAGCTTTAAAACAAAAAATTCAATTATAAAAACATATTTCCCTGGACAAAATAATAGGTGTAAAAAAGTTTTTTCAAAATAAAAAAAAAAAAATCAGTATATTATTTCCTTAGCCTATAAGTTTTTAATAGCCAGTATATCCTCCCTTGTTTTGGATAAGTTTTGCTATTCTCTTGGGCATAGACTGTACTAGCTTTTGACAAGTCTCCAAGGGAGTTGCATCCCACAATTCCTTAGTTTTTTGTCACAATTGCTCCTTGTTTCGAAAAGAAAAGCCTGCCAATCTCCTTTTGAGGTCACTCCACAAGTTCTCAATCGGATTGAGGTCAGGAGATTGACTTGGCCATTTCATACAGGTTACATTTGAATTTATGAGCCACTCAGATACTAACCTCGAGGTATGCTTCGGACCGTTATCTTGTTGATAACACCACCGCAGAAGCATATTTTCTTCCGCATATGGTAGCATAATATTTTGTAATATTTCCCTGTACTCAACAGCGGTCATTGTATCCTTTATCCAAAATAATGGACCAACACCTTGCCAGGAGAAACATCCCCACACCATAACATTTCCGCCCCCATGCTTAACTGTCTTTTTGGTGTATCTGGAATCGAATTCCTTGCCTTTCGGACGGCGTACGCTTCTCATGGAATCATTTCCGCAAAGATTTATCTTCACTTCATCACTAAATAAAATATTTCGCCACCTTTTTTCTCCAGTGGGACCACACCAATCTTTATGTTCAGTAGCGAAAGTTTTCCTCTTCTGGATATTGTTCTTTCGTAGCAGAGGAATTTTTCTGGCCGTTCGCCCTGGTAGTTTAGCTTCCACCAAACGACGCCGAATTGTCCGCGAGCTTATATTAAGTCCCACCTCCGCTTCAATTTGTCGCGAAGAGATAAAAGGGTCTTTTTTTGCCATAAGTACTATACGATGGTCATCAATTGGGCAGGTTAATTTTGGACGGCCACGAGTTTCCTTCCCTTTTTTCCTTTTAGAGCATTAGTGACAAAATTTTCTGATCGCTCTAACGTATTGGCTATGAATTTATATGTTTCCCCTTCACCACGTAGTTTTTTAACCAATTGGCGTTCTATTTCGGTGCAGTGTCTCTTGCGACCCATTCTGAAAATTTTTTGTTTGTCAGTTTGTGATATTTAAACTAATATAAATTTGGAAATACTCAAATACTTACTTTGGTATGGTAAATAGTACGAATTAACAACTTCTTTACGAAAAATATGAACTACACCTATTTTAATGGCCAAGCAAAATTAAATGAACAATGATCACTCGTCACTAAAAAGCAAAATCACCGAATGAGTAATGCAAACTGTTGACACCACCATGCTACTAAAACGCGTCCATCATAAAAACATAGCGGTATTAAAAATAAATAACAGTTACAACACTTTTTGACAAAAAAATGGCATCACGCATAGGCACACCTATTATTTTGTCCATATGTGTACATGTACAGGAAAATTGAAAACTTTGCTCATTAACTAAATGATAAATAAAAGATAACAAAACTAAACATTTTGTTAAATTATTAATAAATTAAGGGGCACACCTGTTCGGATAGTTAAAAAAAATGTGATTTTTTGGGAAATAAAAAAATATGGCTATATCAATTATTTTGAAACATTCAGGGCATATTTATACATGTTTCGAGAATATGTAGTTAAGAAAAAAAATTCACTTGTTTTAGCGTTATACGAGTTCTTCGACGGTGCTAAACACAAGGTCCTCTACGTCTGCAGAGATTCCAGCCTCTTCCATGGTTAAAACAATAAGAAATTAAATTATCTTTAAACTATAAGATAAAAAAATATAACAAAAATATTAAATTGACAAACTGGCGGCTTAAAAAAAAGAACTAAAGAATTTCAACCGATTTTACCGAAATTTTGGTGGGTTTTGGCCTACCAAATTTAAATTTTTGATCAGATAGATCATTGTATGCAGAATTATATACATATACAGAAAAGGCTGAGAAAACAGAAGGAACGAATCTTTTGTCATTCAGTTATCAGGGTAGCGAATTCGAAAAAAAACTGGTTGAATTGAGCGGCTACCCTTTGAATGACTGTAGCTTAAAAACTCAAAAACTACATACACATTTACACCGAAGCTATAATATTCTTCATAGATTAATTTTTTCATAACATAAAAGGGTATAAAGCGACCTTTATCTTTACTTTGATCCATCAGTTTGTATGGTAGCCATATGCTTCAGTAGTTCGATCTGGTCGATTATTAGTTTTAAAAAATCACGATAGACGAACTTTCAAACGTCTGGTAACCTCGTGAGCAGTAAAATCAGGTACTGAGATTCAGAAAGAACTGGAGAGGATTTAAGGAAAACACGTTTCGAGGATGACTTACACAGCAATTTAAACAAACATTGGTTTAAGGCCAGCACAAAATTAAAAAAAAAACTTATGTTTACTAAATGTCATCAAGAACTACGTCTAAAATTTGCTAAAGTGGACCAAAACTGAACTTCAGAACAGTGGTCGAATGTATTTTGGACAGGCGAAAGCAATATTAATCTTCAGGTGTCAGATTGAATACATTACGTTTGGAAGAAGTCATCAACGAATGTAATATTCGCAGCTGCGATGCATCATAACCCTCAAAGTTGAGGGCGAATGAATCCTTTCTTGAGGTGACTTTTGCAAAAGTGGTCTTGGGTACCTAGTTTTAATCGAGAGAAATATGCACGTGAATATGTATGTAGACATATTAAAGCAAGGACATTTTTCTTCCTTGAAGAAATTGGGTCTGGACAGTAGTAAAATCGTTCTAAGGCAAGTCTATGACCCCAAGTCAAAAGCTAAGAACACTATAGAGTATTTTAGAAGTCAATGAATTGAAACTGTGGAATGGGCCCCTCAAAGTCACGATATTAAACCCATCGAGAACCTGTGATTTTTTTTAGGGGGTACAAAATTATGCCAGTCCACTGAAAACAAAGCGGGAATTATTTACTAGTTGTGTAGAAGTATAGAACTCCATCACTAAAAACAAAAATGACAAGATTTAGTCAAAAGCGTTTCCACGCGGATTGAAGCGGTGATTGTGGACAAAGGAGGCTATACTAAATATTAAAGCGGTAAGAATCAGTGTGTCTAAATTAAACAAGTACCATACAAAAGAGTTTATATTTTCTTATTATAAAAACTGAATGAATTTGTTACTTTTTTGTTGTTTTACATTATAGATGGACTGAAGAATGTATTTGAAAAAAAAAAAAAACTGTAAATCAATTCGCCCAAATTAAACATACTACTGTGTCCAAAAAATAAGGACTAAGACATTTGAATTTAAACTGCGCGCGTCGAACGATTTGGAGAATTATTTTTTTTTTTTTTAGGTTGGTATTCATTCATGTCAAAATATTCATTAGTGTTTGAGATACGTGTCGTTTTGTGAGCTGCTGAAAGTGAGTTTTTCGTTTTTTGCGATGTCGAAATTTGTTGAGCAAAGAATTTGCCTTAAATTTTGTTTACGGAATCAATTTTCTGCTGTGGATACGTTGAGGATGGTACAGAAAGCCTTTCGTGATGAGGCTATGTCTAAAAAAAATGTTTACTAGTGGTATAGTGAGTTCCAAGCCGGCCGTGAAAGGCCATCCCATACTGCCCTCGTAATTCGTGATCATTTCGCCAAAAACTCAACCCATATCGTTCCGCAACCACCGTATTCACCTGTTCTGGCGCCGTGCGATTTCTGGCTGTTCACCAAGCTCAAAAGATCGCTCCGGGGACACCCTTTTTATACGATAGAGGAGATTCAAGCCGCAGCGAAGACGGAACTGAAGGCCATCCCGGAAAGTGACTACAACCAGTGTTTCGAAGATTGGAAAAATCCGTTGGCATAAGTGGATTGCATCGGAAGGGGATTACTTTGAAGGGAATGAAATTGATTTGGAAGAATAAATAAAGAATTTTCAAAATAAATAAAATATCACCTTATTTTTTGGCTTTAATTTAATTAATTATGAGAAAGAAAATTATTTAAATTATTTTCTCAGCATTCTATAAATGAAACTCAAAGGGACAAATATATTGAAATAAATAATACAAGTAATGAATTAAGAAAATAAATTATAAAACTAAATTAATACAATTGCATTGAGTAGTGTGTAAATAAATTGTTTATGTACGTCTAAATAAAATTTTAAATTGCTCAATTATTTAAAATAAAAAAATTTAAATTTTTGAATTCATAATAAAATAAAATTAAATATTTTTTTATTACTGAAAACATTATTACTCCGTAAGCGGTGTCTACGCCAATAAAGAAGAAGAAAAACACTATAAATAAAATTTTAAATTTTTGAATTCATAATATAGTAAAATTAAATATTTTTTTATTACTGAAAACATTATAACCGCGGCCTCTACGCCAATAAAGAAGAAAAACTCTATAAAAAATAAATAAAGATTTTTCTAATTAATAAAAGTTCTTAATAATTTAATTATTATGACACAATGAAATGCTTCACAAAAAATTTTAGCAGTAAAAATTACCGCGAACAGTCTAACTAAGGGTTAATTGTATAACTAAATCGATTTGTCACACATTTTGTTATTATCGCACTCTCTTTTAGTGTACTAACTAGCAGAGAGAGCATATGAGAGTATGGCAAAGAGTAGCATATGCGCTTAGCGGTATAAAAGAAGAGAAGAGCATACATAGAAAAGAAAATAAAATTAAAATATAAGAAGTTTTTTACTTGATTTTTGCTTTTTGTTTTGGTTTGAGTTTCTGCCTTGGATTTTGGCTTTTGTTTTGCTGATGCTTGTTTACAATTTTTTTATGCCGTTTGCTACACAAATGTGTACGATTTATACATACATATGTATATATACATATACATAGGTATGTGTTTAACTTTTCTGCTGTGTTTTTGAGTTTCGAATATCGCATTCAAGTCACAAAAAATTATTTCGCGTGGCTTAAAAACATTTCGAAAAACAAAAACAAATAAAAACACAAAATAAATGAAATGATAAAGCTTTTTCGCTGATTTAGCAAAGCGAACCCAAAATGGTTGCCACAATTAACAGTTATGAATATGTTTCACATTTGCATAGCTATGATTTTCAGAGCTTAGTATCTCTGGTTGTCAACCTTCAAAGTGGGTAAGTGATTACGGATGTGAAATACAGACAGTTATATTATGTTCAATGGCAAAATAAAAAATAAAAACCGAAAGCAGCTCTTCTAAGTATATAACATCGTTAACCGAACTATTTACAACTGAATTGGTTGATACATACAAACATAGATAGGCGGCTTTTTACGTGTGTTTGTATGTATAACTTTCTTTAATTATTTTTTGTGTTTTGTGTGTTTAAACAAGCCCCTTTTGCATTACAGCAACTGTACCGGAATATCTTATCAGCATTTTTGCTCTTGATTGCACCGGTGCTTGAAGAGCATGGCGAAAATTGACGACAAAACAAGTTTACAAATACTTGTGCATACAATATTTAACTATATTCATATGTACATACATATGTATATAACATTTTTCGTATTTAGAGCAATGTATTTTAATTTCTGATAAAGAATAATAATAATAAAAATTACGTTTTTATTTTCTTCTTATCCGTATGTCAAGCGAGCGCATTTTGAGCTTTTAAATATGTATGTTGAAAATTGTTTACAGTTTAAATTTTTAAGATGTTAAAATAAATTAAAAAATACTCGACACTCGAAGCGCATATACAAGTATGCAGCTCAATCCTCGAGTATACACGCTTTCTGCACACGTTGCTGAATCACTCGTTCTTACCTTCTGAGTGTTTATGAAGATATACTTATAAATGTCAATATCGCAGTTATTAAATTTTGATAAAGACGAAATATAGGTAAACATTATACAAATAAATGTAATTGAGCAACAACGTTATCTCGAGTATAGTGTTTTTGAACAGATTGGTAATCAAAAGATTGTTTTTTCGGGAATCACTTTATTGTTGGTTTTAAAAATATGTAACATACTATATATACTTATATAATTGTGGCAAAAAAGAACTCGGAAATTGTAAATAAAACGCAAAGTATTTAATTATTCATCAATATTTATTTTAACGCCGTCAAAGAAAATCCCACCAGATACACTAATGCCAACGATTTTTGCAGTCCTCGAAACATTTTTCATAAACACTTTTTTAGATCAGCTCAGCTCCTTCAGCGAATTTTGATTTATCTCTTCAATTCGCTGAAAACGGGTTCTACGGAGCGGCAATTTCAGTTTAGAGAACAAGAACAAGAAAAACAAGAAAAATCACACAAATCCAAGACTGGCGAATACGGTGGTTGATCGTTGGTATTCATTGCTTTTTTTGCTTTCGGTCACAATCGGCGGCTCGATGCGAGGTTGCATTATTATCGTATAAAATACATGAATTGTTCTTCCACAATTCCGGCGTTTTTGACGAATGTTCTCAAGAAAATGCCTCAATATGGCCAAATAGAACCACTTATTGAACTTCTGTCCCTCCGGAACATATTCATGATACACCAAATCACGAATATCAAAAAAACAATAAGCATCACATTGATTTTTTAGCGCCTTTAGCTTGGTTTTTTTGGTTTTGGCTCGTTTTTTCCCCTCCATTCCGTCGATTGTTGACTTCTTTGCATGTCAAATTCATAAACCCATGTCCCATTGGCAGTTATAACGCTCTCCATGAATGTGGGATCGGGATTCGCACGATCAAGCGGTCCAAAGAGACCTATTTACGGTACTCTTTTTGAAAAAAATTCAGCTTCACCTGGACGAGTCGATCAAGAACGCGTTTAATACCCAAAATATCCACCAAAATCGTTCGAATGGATTCGCGAGAGATGTTGAGCTCTCTTGCCAACTCTCTAACATCCGCATCAAACGCTACATTTATGAGAATGCAATTGCGTTTCCTGAATCAGACGAGGATTTGACCCACCCCAATAGAGAAAATTTTTTTGTTGACGAAAATACAAAATACAGCAGCGATCGGAGAAGGTGAGTTTGACTATTAACTTGGACAGTTTCCAAGCGTTGTACATGACGAAATGGCAAACCTCACTGAACACACAAACAAAATTTGACACAAATCCATAAACAAACATTGCCGCCATGAGCTGTCAACAACACCTTATCCCTATGGTCGACCCTGAATATAAAATTGATCTGTACACTCAAAAACATGTTTCTTAAAGCCTAAAGAGAAACTTTCATCACATGCTTTTTCCGCGCTCCAAGGAAAAATTTTGAAAATTCAACCGGTTTCGAGTACACTAGATTGACCTAACCTTTTAATGATGTAATAATGTTGATAAAAATGTTGTACCATATATTCTTCGCATTAGCGTTTACCATACATTCATATCGCAATGAATTTCCGGGCTTAATTTCCGTTGTAATTCTTCTTCGTTTTAAATATTATTATGCAATACACACATGCATGTAATTTTTTATTTTTTAGAGCAAATTTTCTGAAGATTTTTTTTTTAATTAGTTTAGTTTTTCCCGCTTATTTTCGTTTAGATTAAATAGTGCTTATGCAATGAGTTTTACAGAAAGTGGATTCGATAAGAGGCCAATTTTATATGGAATAATAATATTTGCTTTATCCGCATTATGCCTAGTTATATACTTACATACATACGAACAATCATGCCTAGGAACTTGTAGATATTAATAGAAAATGTTTATTTATAAACTATATAATTGTTTAAAGTGAACATAACTGATATAAATATCTTCAAAAATTAATATTAAAAATTAAATAATTAAGAAAAAACCTATTTTCCTATTTAAACGATGTCAGTGTGGCATAAAGGCATGTTAGCTATGCGCAACACTCTAAAAACCTATACGAATGGCTCGAAAATGGAGAATGGAGTTGGTGGTGGAACATACTGTTCAGAGTTAGGCATAAGGCAAACTTTTATGTTGCCGGACTACTGCAGTATATTTCAAGCTGTCTTATTGTGAAAACAGAGTCAATATCTACGTGGACAGCGCACCAGCAATCAAGGCAGTAACCTCCTGCCGCATAACAGCCAGAAGTGTGTTGGGAAGCATGGCAGCAGTAGGAAGTGTGGACAGAAGGAAACAACTTCACTTCCACTGGGTGCCAGGCCAACAAGTATACAATTTTTTTTTCCTAAAAGCCACTTTTTCTGGGATCGTTGTTTTTGACTTTCAAGTAGACTTTTTTCTGACTTTCAAGTAGATTTGTTTCATGGTAATTAACGTAATCCCTTAATGCCATCACCTCTTTTGAAAAGTTCCTTTGAGAGGTCAGTCCAGCTGGTGCATTTACAAGCCTAAAGAATTATGTAATAAGTTTAACCTTTCATTTAGCGAAATCAGTGTGACTTTACCTTATTTGTTATTATATTCAAAAAGGAAAATATAATGAGAAGACGAAATTTACTTCCTGAATTTGAGTCAACAGTTAAGACGTCAGAGATTCAGCAAAAATAGCATATCTTGCATTTTATACTTATATTATTGTTATTTATTGTTATGTAGTATATACAAGTTGAGCTGCAAAGTAAACAGGACTTTAAAAAAAAAGCAGAGCAAATGGTTTTTTCGGCAAAAACGATTTATTTTATTCATAATAGTCTCCTTTTGCTTTAATACAGCTTTCTGCGCGATCTCGTTCGACACAGTGTTTTAGCTCGTTGGCCGGCATGGCCGCCAGTATGCCGGTGCAAGCCATTTGAATGGCCTCTACGTCCGCACAACGCTTTCTTTTCATGGGCAAATGCATTCTTCCGAAAAGAAAGAAGTCACACAGTGCCATATTAGGTGAATACGGCGAGTGATTAATAGTTAAAATGTGATTTTTGGTCAAATAATCGGTCACAAGGGTCGATCGATGAGACGAATTCTGAGCAATTTTTGTTCGTCAGTCAAACCATGTACACACCTTTCGTAAGCCCAAATGTTCGGTCAAAATGCGATAAATTGATGTTTTGGAGATGTTCAATTCCATTTCCATGAATATCAATGATGATTTCGGCTGATTTTTGATGAATTCACGCACAGTTTCGATGGAATTTCCGGTGATCACGGATTTTGATTGGCCCACATGATCGTCCTTTATGTTCTCACGACCACTTTGAAAACATTGAAACCACTCGTGTACTTTGCTGCGGGATAGGCAATCATCGCCATAAACTTGTTTCATCAACTGAAACGTTTCGGTAAAAGTTTTATCCATTTTAAAACAAAATTTAAAGTTGGCTCTTTGTTCGAAGCTCATTTTCGCACCGATAACACAAACATACTGACACTTAAAACGCAATAACTTCACTTCCAAACGATGAAATGTCATGAAATTCTCACTGGACAATCGATAAAGATAGCAGATTCTAACGCACTAGTCGATATAGAGATGGCGCCACCAGGGGGCGCTAGATTCAAAAAGTCCTGTTGATTTTGAAAATCTCCTTGTATATACATATGTATGTATATTATATACCAATGTAATATACATATTATATATACATACATGCCAATGAAATTTTAAATTTAGAATCCTGTAATTTGTTTTTTTTTTTTTTGTAAAACAAAATCAATATTATTCTAAGATTCAGTATTCTATAAATATGTATGTATAGTATGTCAGTACAGGTAGTTTTGTGTTTAATGTCGAATTGTATACAGTTTGACACAGTTTATGGAGTTATACGTGTAGATGTCTATATATGGCATTACGAGATTATTCTAGGCAGTCAGCCACAGTCTAACCTTTTTCTATTCTACCTACCAGCATAAATTTGTGTATGTAACTATGTATGTATGTTGGATATGTAGCATGAAAATCTAATGCGTAGTTATATATATATATGTACATACATACAAATTTTGGCCTACGTGACTAACGAAACTGACACTCAAACGAAGTCTAGCCCATACAAATGAGGGATCCACGTGCCGACTTTGAAAAAGGACCTGAAAATATTATTAGCAAATATTGTGTCGAATCTCGCGACAATTTTATTTAGCATTTTGGCAAAATATTTACAGTTTTTCAATTTTTTGCAAAGTTTGAAAGACGTCCAAGTTGAATAAATATGCAAACAAACTGTAAATACGACTTAGATGTATGTAGATATGTATTTATACTTACATACATATGAATGTATGTATGTAGATACATAAATTACCAGACAGACCCCCTTTAAGGCGTAGACAATGGTGTGTATTGGTGAATGAACGCAGTGAGCTCATACAAAGTTCATATGTATATAAGCACATACATATACATATGTACATATGTATGTAAGTATGTAGATAGCTTACCGGCGAAAACGAGCAAAATAGTAAACAGTAAAACGCATAAGACGAGCGAAATCATTAAAATCGACCAAGAGGTAAACAAAGCCAAACCATCAACAACAAACTTGAGTACACACCTGAAGAAAAAATCATAAAAAACGTTAACAAACATACGTCTGTATATCTACAAACATAAGTACATATGAATAGTATGTACATATGTGTATCATTATGTACAGGTAAATATGTCAGTTAGTAGCCAAAATGTTCATAAGTATTTCAAACACATAATTGCGTGTGTTAAGACGTTACCACTCCTTAATCGTCACTATCACCGCGTTGCTCGTAGAAATTGGTGGCATGTGGCCTTACTGGCGTATTAGAAACTGTACTCTCTACCACACGCGCCTGAACTCCGGCGCACTACTTTGCACCACCATCGTTAGTGCGGCACTTGAGCTCGCGCCTGGCTCATAGGGTGGTGCGCTTGTTATGTTGTGAAACAGAAAATAAAAACAAAATTCGGAAGAACAAATAAGACCATTCCATCACACACATTGGACTGCTCGCTCCGAGAAGTGCGATAAAGACGAAAAAGTGGTTGGCAGTTAGTGGCGAAAGTAACATGTGGAGTTAAATGAGCGCGTCGATTGAGCTACAATCGGAAATTAATCAATCGGTGAGGGGTTTATGAGCACGCGGAGCGAAACACCTGGAAATGCGGAGGAAATTTCTGACTGACTTCAAGACTGTCTACAGAAATAAAGAGAAAATTTATTGAAAAAATGTCTCTGTCAAAAAAGACCGTTTTTAGACTTTGACCTATTTAAACTACTCGAAATTTATGTGAATCAAATCGAATGTCTAACCTCATTATCAATCGCAATGGTAAAAAGTATAGGTAGCAAGCCACAACGAACTCACAAGCAAGAGCAAAGATGACCAGACGACGGCCGCTCCCGCGACAGTCAGATCTACGTAACGGACCCGTTTTTTTTATACAGTCAAGAACTGTCAACTCGGCAGAATTCTGCCGCTACAACAAAAACGGCAGCAGAGGAGTAGGAAGAGCACCTTAGCCTATGTAAATATAAGTATATCCTCGTGAGTTCTACTACTGGATGGCTTGAGGAAGCTTGAACATCGCTTGGATACTATTGTTTTTTTGTGCCGTCGTAAGATCCGTTTGGACCTAGGTCAACTGCAAGAGATACAGTGAGCTCTTTACCCTCAGAAAGCGTTCTGTCAGAACGGATACTGAAAGCCGAGCCGAGCGCAAATGACGTACGATTTTAAGCATCCACTCTGCAGGCACCCCAAGGCTTGCCTCTTATCAGTTGTGGGGGTTCTAACAGGTCAATGCCCAATTATTGCAATCGAGGTGGAAAATCTTATTGGTTTTCAGCTGCAGAAGCTGGATGGCAGAAGATGAGATTTTGATAACTTTTCTTAGTTTTGAAAATAAGCCTTGAGAAATGTAGAAAAGTGACTGAGATTAGTATAATGGGAACGGATAGGTGCCTTGCTCTCCGCACTAAACACTTGGGGGCTTTCAGACTGGCAAATATGGATTGGCCTCAAGGCTCTTTACCGACTTGCAAGATCGGATACAGGATTTATGTTTTTATGGCTTCACAAAGGACTATATATAGTAATCTAAGTGCAATCCCCATCTTGAATATCGGACATCGAACATGACCTAACCTAATCTTACCTCGAATGGTATAAGATTTCTTACAAAATCCTATAAAAACTTTTCATATTTTTAAGGAAAAACTTGACAAATGTGGGAAGGATATACGAAAGAGAACGACGAACCAGGAATTATGCTAGTAGGCCCTTTAGAAGCTACTAGGGAAGACAAACACTGAGACGCTTTAAGTTCCTTTGGTAATACCTGGCAGAAGGGTACTGAGTAAAGTAGAGAGTAGCCCAGAGTTTTAATTGCACGCAGCCAATTCAGCTCTTTTGGTTTTGCAGAAATAATCACAGTGAAGAGTCTCTGAATATATTTGCTATATTGAAAGTTTTTCATAAAGTATGACAGCTACCAAAGATCGATTAGAGAACCGAATTCTTTATTTTCAAAACTCTCCAAAAATTTTTTAAAGCTAACAAAACTGCAACCTTTGAAGGCTTATATGATTCTGCTATAGTTTGTAATCTTTGGAAGACTTTGGGGTTCTTCTCTACATACCCGTATTATCCGCATGCCTCTCTAATCGTTCTCTAGTTTTGGAAAGATCTATTATAATCTCGTTTACGTTCAAAATATTAGCCGAACCTTTGGGTTTACGAAAAAATTTCTGCAAAAGAATTTATATGAAATTTCATATCCTTTCACTTTCGCTCAGCTAGCTCAATTTGTAGGGTGCACACGACAAGCGAAGAGCTGACTGCAAAAAACAAAACGCAAAGTAATAGTCTTCACCAAACGCGTGATAAGCGAAGAGAGCGCTCCAGAAGCCTGTCGCTTCAATGGTAGCTCGCCAAACATCAACCATGTGCTTGTTGGCGTTTTCGTCGACGAACTGCGGCCTTTGTCCATGTGTGTGGCGTTGTTGATTTTTCGCGTTGGCTGCCTGACTGCCAGCCATTACGATTTGGCTGCATATTGTTGACGAGAGTGACGCGGCTATATAAGCAGCGAAGCGCTGGGAATGAGCTCAGTAAAGTTCGTGCCTTCGAGCAGAATACTAGCGAAAGCAAAGTCAGAGAAAAAGTTAAAAAGTGAAAGAAAGTAGAATTTACAAAAGGTTCTAGTTAAGAACACCAAAGACACTAACAGCAGAACAAGTGAAAAGTGAATAAACAGTTATTTTTGAGTGCATCCTATAAGCGAAAGCGAGCAAACCAACTCTAAGCAAGATGCCACATCAATTCCCAATTACACCACCTGCACAGATGCCGTGCCCACACTGGAACCACTTCCCCATACATCCGCAAGTGCAACACACATTCGGCAGTTGTCAAGGCAACGTTAGCGGCTCACCACCACCATCGCCGAGCTCCTACTCCTACTGCAGTGCCTGCAATGCCATGAAAAAGCGGACGGCATGAGACATGCCCACAGCAGCCTCGGTGCAAGCGAACAGCAACAACAATGGCAATAATGCAAGTAACTGATGATGTTGCGGTAGCCTTCAGTTCCTGGCGACAGCGGCCAACAACGAGTACGGAGCTGGCAGAAGACCTGAAAGCGTTGATAACTCGTTGTTGTCGGTTGAGAAGGCCACCCAGCGGCCACTCCTGCCTCCAGCGCCTTGAAATGGAAACAAAGACTGCGTGAGGTCGCAAGCTGTCGTCAGGGAATGGCTGCAGCGAAAATGAAATTGAATTCTTAAAAGTTGAAAATTAAAATATTGAATGGAAAGAACTGTCACAATGCGTTTGATCCGAGTTAACTGGAGCGTTAACCGTTGCAGACAACACCCAAGCAACGCTCGAGAACCAGCTTTGGACTATGATATGAATACGCATTATTGTCGTTGTTGTATGAAGCGTACTTTAGTTGATACAAACAAACACTATACATATACAAGTGTCATATTGACGCCAACGCCATATACATTATACATACATACATTTTAAGCGCGTAAATATATTTACTTAGGTACTTAAAAGATATTTGAAGCATTTCAAAAACCGACTTACAGCATTTATCATATAAGTGGGCATGTGTTTACATACATATGTGCTTAGTTTAAGTAAATATATACATCGAAAAGCCGGCGTGTTTCTATTAATGCGTCAAAGACTGTAATTTCCAACATATTTAGCATTGTATGTATACAGTTATAATATAGTAGATAAGTTTGTATCCAACAATGAATTTATACAAATAAATTTTATAATTCAAATTCAATTTTAAACAATTTTGTTTACTTTTCATTGAATGATTTTCTGATCAAAAGCATATTTCTGTGCTATTTGATTTGTGATTTAAACATCCTTTGCCATTTTTATGGCTAGGCCTGTCAGCATGTGGCTTTTTAGCGGCGAATTCGTACATAAATATGTTATCTACTCACATAAATTACAAAAAATATTGTTTTTGTTGATAGAATTTTTTAAATGCCTGAGAACTTGCTAAGACACGTTCAGTGCTGGTGTCGTACCGGCGGCCCAAGGTCAGAACATAACAGACATATACATACATATATAAACATCTATATAAGTACATACATATATGAATGTATATATGTACATAGTATGATATACATACATATATGTATGTATATCCATATGTAAGTCAGTTCTACACTTCAGAAGAGTAAGATTGTATGTTTCCACTTTGTATGCTACTTCAAGTCTAACAAGCTGAAACATACATACATACTTATGTACACACATCAACATACAAAACGTTAAAATTAAAATGTAAATACTCTCCAATCAATAAAGTCAAAATGAAATAAACAAACAATGAAAACATTAATAGTGAGAAAAACACCTGTCGAACCTTCTTCCAAAAAAATCTAGTTTTTATGTGAGCCTCTAAAATGTGTCTTTATGCTTTGGAAAAGAAATGAGATTCATGAAAAAACTCCTAAACATGCTAAGAAATACTAAATTTTAAGAATCATATAGACATAGATAGAAAAATAATTAAGGTTTTTCACAGCGACCTATGGTCTATTTTGCCCTCTCCTATGTCACATATGGTCACAAAGGTTCAGCACTCTGAATAATTTCAGGAGCTTGAGCGCGATGGAGGTGGTGTGATCGCTGTCGACATAGATGGATCCTAGGACCAAGAGCCTGCTTATACAAATTGTTGGGCAATCTATCAACCCTCATCGTAACGCCGTCCCTTGAAAGAAGTGCCAGTGG